>APFE030296045.1:0-94563 GCA_000404065.3 Pinus taeda
TGATTATTCTCATCGTTTACCTTAACAAACTAATTTATATATATATTTAGTAAATAAATTAATAAATGAAAATTTATTGTTTTTAACTTACCATTAAAATAATATATTTATTTTTATCCTAATATTATTATTATTCATTTATTTTTATCCTAACATCCTATTATTTATTTTTGGACTAAGAATGTATATTATTAAATAAATCAGTTTAATTATTTTTTGTAATTTAAATTATTTCTTCAAAAGAAAACATCAAACGATAATAATTTTAATACCCATTAGAATTATTTTATTAACAACCTAATGTTATTTAAATAAATAGATACTATTCACTCATTTATTAATTGTACCTAATTTTACTTATTTCTAGAAATAGAATAATATATTATTAATCTTAATATTATAAAAATAACAATAATATTAAATTTATTAATATAATTTTGGCCTGGGTCCTAGGGTCAAAAATAGTCGTTATGTAGCCGTTGGAGTATCTACTCAGTCTATTTAACATGCTAGGCCAGATCTGTTTCTTCAGCTTGTCCTGACGATGAACCACACTAGTTGGTTCGAAACACGTCGACAACATTCTTTTTCATGTGATTTACACCGAAGCTCTTCTTATAATTATGGCACTTTCCAGAGCAATTTATTGTTCCTCCATTTGCAATCATCACTTGACACTTTGGTGTTGGATATAGGCAGCAATTCAATTCTTTTGCTACCTTACAATTAATAAAATTATGGGTTCTTCCTGGATCAATCAACACTATTACCTTTTTCTTCTTGATTTGTCCTTCTATCTTGATTGTTTGAGGAGTGGTAATTCCAGCCAATGCATTACAAGATATGGTCGGATTCATTTCTTCTTTATCGAGGCTTTATTCCTGGATTATATCCTCTTCCTTTGACCTTTCTTGCTCCTTTTCTTCTTCCTCTTCAAAATCTATGTAGAATAATTTATTCTCAGCACACTTATGACCCTTAGTGTATTTGCTATCACAACTATAACAAAGCACTTTTTCTCTTTTTTCTTCCAATTGTTGCGGTGTCAACCTTATAGGTTGTGGAAGCTAGGGGCAACAACACTTCCACTTTATAGTTGTGAATGGTATGCTTCCTGGTTACCATAATTTTGCTTTCCATTTTTCTTGCCAACCTGAATGCCTTCTCTAATGAATCAGGTTCCCAAAGGCGAACATCATGTTGGATATTATCCTTTAAAGACCCTACGAACACATCAATCCTATGCTCCTCTGGAATATCTTTTACCCTTATGTTCAATTTTTGGAACTCCTCAATGTGCTCCATTATTGAACCCTTTTGTTTGAGACTTATCAAGTGACTACAAAAAGTGTTGCTTTTTGTATCCTCATAATGTGCTATCAATTCTTCCGTAAAAATTTCCCAAGTGATAAATTGTTTACGAGAGCAAAGCCATTGATACCATACAAACTGATTTGGTTCCAAATATAAAGTTGACATACGTACCTTTTGTGTGTTTTGCACATTATTGAGATCGAAAAATTGCTCCATCTGTAATATCCATGTTGCGGGATCCTCGCCATCAAACTTCCTCATATCGATTTTTGGAATACGGTGGGTCTTCGATCCAACATTAGAGTCTATGGAATCATGATTAACATTTCTTTTGTTCTCATCATGAGTTTCCTTTACTACCTTTTCATTATTAGTGACCCTTTCTTGTAGCAACTTATTCATATTTATCTTCAATTCTTCCATGTCTGTCTTCAAATCTATCTTCAAATAGTCCATCTTAGCTTCCACATCATTCATCTTAGCTTCTACGCCTTTCTTTAAAAAATCCATCTTAGCTTCTAGTCATTTCTTTAAAGCATCCATCTTAGCTTCTACATCTTTCTTTAAACCATCCATCTTAGATTTTGTTTCTTTTTGTGCAAGTGAGAGTTGTTGCACTTGGTCCCATAATTTTGATATATCATGTTGCATTTCTTCCTCTTCTTCATGATCCATGCTAGAGATTTCAGGTTGCTTACTAGGTGTTTGAATTTTGTTTCCTGGGGGCATCAATTACTGATAATAATGCTTTACTATGCCCTTTGAATTCCTTCAAACTATTTTTTCAAACTAAGCTTATGCAAAAAAAAAAAAAAAAACTACACACTTTTTTTCACTTTGTAGGAGCTTGATATTGAATATGATGTATATTTGTAATTTCAGACCATCTAGTTTTAAAATTATGACTTGTAGTAGCCCTCTGCATCCTCTTTCCAATGCCACAAGTCCTATCCAAATTGGATTCTCCAAGAAAGAGTTATGTGAAATCTCCCATAGTGACCTGATTATAGACTAGTTCAGTAGAGCGAACTTGTACGACGTGCCATGAGTCACTGTTTCGACCTTTGGCTCTGAAAAATATATACAAGAAACTACAATCCATCATATTTCTATAGCTTCTTATGAAATTGCAAATTGATTCTCAGAGAGAAAGTTATGACAATTTTCCCCATGTCACCTATTTGGAATGCAATTCAGGAGTCTGCAAAAAGACCAACTTCCTCAGATCATATCTCTGCAAATATAGTGCAAAAAGTTCTAAAATTTGGACCTGAGGTTTGACACAATTTCTTCTCAAATGGGTTTTTTTTTTAGCTTCTGAAATGTCGCAGAAAAAAAAGTTATAGTGAGCATTCCACGATGAGATATTTGGAGTAGCAAAACCCTAGAATCCAAAGCTCTGATACCAAATGTTATGAAACCAACTCAAGAAAAAGATAGAAAAGATAGATCAACGCCTTAGAATTCAGCCTCTTCGAGGGGAAACCTCATTTAAATTACATAAATGAACAATTTAATCTGATTATTCAAATGACAACCTCCCATTCCTATATAAGGATCTAGGACATAATATAACCAACCGACCTACAATAATAATATAACCACAAAAATAACAATAGAGGGATTTTATGGGGCACAATAATAAAAATATGGGGACAATAGGGGCACAAAAATATTAATAAGGGATATAACTACAATAGTAATGGGGTAATCACTAGTATTATACGGACCTATCAGATTATGACATGATTGTTTGTAAAGGTTGATTTCCAATTGATAGATATGATTGTCTTCATATTTGGAATGTGTGATTGAGATGGGCAAATAGTTGCAGAAAACATGCTTGGTATTATTATGAAAAGGTGATAGTAGATAAGTTTATATAACTAATAGTTGGGTGATGTGACAGTACATAGTAAGCCTCAATTGTAACAAGGTAAAAAGGATGAAAGAAAGGATTTGGATGAGTATTCCTTTGGCTATGTTTGGAAACCCCAATTCCGAATGAATGAGTGCCTCACATAAAATAAGTCTTCTTAACCTTGATTTTGTTTGACATTATGTGGATATGTTCTATAGTCATGAACATGTACTTGATAGGTATATTATCTTGTCTCTAGTTGCGGGTGGATCTATCAAGGGAATTGGATTCCCTTGAGAGATGGTGTAGATGTGTTCAATTGCAAGAAACGTTTTTGCACAACAAGATAGGGTAACTAGTATTCCATTATATTTATTTATGCATTGGTAGTTATGTGTTTATGGCAATATGATGCAAGGGATTGCATGGCAAGGAAAATTCCATGAAATTATGAAGAAGGCTCAGGTTGAGGTTTCCTTAGGAACCATGGGGATTGCATCATGGTGTTTATTATTAGTCTTGGGCTTTTGGTCTTTTGCAATTGTTGTACTTGAATGGTGATTTTGATTGTGTTTGGTGCATAGTTATGCCACTTTTTTGTGGTGTTGTATAATGTATTGTTGTTAGTTTTCGATGGTTTTCTTCTTGTTTTCTTCTCGATATTTCCTTTATTTTTTTGAGTGTCCTAGGAATTAGTTGGGGAAGGAGGAAATTTAATGGATTTTGGGGAGAGCTATGTGGTACCTGTTAGCCCTGAGGTGAAATTCTTCTATTTTAATGGAAATGTCCCCTATTTTAGATCCGGTGGTCCACATCTCCTCTTGCTCTGCTTTGGCCATAAGCCAAACTTCAAAATTATACACCCGTGCTCATAAATATTGGCGGGTCCGCTATCGGCTCATCTCCTTTCCACTATAGTCTCCATTCTCTGATCCCTGTTGTTGATCTTCCCACCGATATGATGGTCTACACTTCATCCGACTAATGTTATATGGTGACCTGCTTCAGCCAATCACCACCAATAGATCATTTCCTCCAGATCTAATGGCTATCATTCATATCACTCAGGAAACAAGAGAGAGGGATACCTACCTGATACAAGGGTTTCCTCTCTCTCCTTCACTGCTACGTGGCGTGCAATGGATGGAATCGGGTGGGCTCTGACCTTTACCTCTTACCGCCTGATGACCGCCCAATAGAAACCATTTCCACTTGAATAAAACCACTCTCGGGCATTATCCTTCGAGTACCTCCTCCACCCGATAGTCATTCGATCTACCCATCTGAGATCTAATGACTCAGACTTATTCCACTCTCGCCACAACTTCAAGCCTCTGGCGATTGATCTCCTCTGTTTATTCCTCCCAATCCAATGACCCTTGTTCACGATCACCACAGTTCATCCTCCGTCGCCTGACCAACATCTCGACTGTCAATCCACACCATCCAACAACCTCATACCCCACTTTCGACCAGTCACCCAGGGAGGAAATTTGTTGCCTTTGTTACTGTTTTTGACAGTCGGATAGTTGAACTAAAATAACAAAATTATTGGCCAAAAGGGGAAATAAACAATAGCACGATGTAGCCTAACGAATAGAAATGATCATGGAACGCACTGGCACAAGTGAACCACCTGACAGTGCGATGAAATTACTAGAATTTGATTACCGTGTTTGTTAGAAACAAAGCTCTCTGAGCTCATGTTTGTCTAGTTATGGCATCAAGTAGTTCGAAGATACAGGGGACATATTAAGACATCTCAAGCCTCAAAGAGTTCGAGAGTATTGTAAAAAGCCTATAAATGACCGAAAGTTCAAAGGAATAGGTGTTGAATTTTTGGAGACTATGGATACTATATTCCTCCCAGCATCTCATCTTCATTCTAGTAATACAAGCTTCTTTTGATGTTACATGTTCAATTACCATCTTATCCTTTTTTCTAAGCTTGCACTTGAATATGTTATTCATGTTTTCTTCTGTGTCTAATGGCAGATAACTGTCATCTTATGTCTACGTAGATAAATTAGATTTGCAAGCTTCATTTACTTTCTGTAGCTAGCCATTGATATGTGTTTATGTATGTATCCCCTGGTACAGTTAGGATTCTCCATCTATTCATTGAATCTATAAACTATTGAGCATTATTGGTCAAAAGCCTCGTCAAGCTGAGGGTGTTCATGCATGTCTTGAGTGAAAACAGAGTTGAAACACTCATCTGACTTGATCCAAATCCCATTCCATTCCAATAGTTCAGAGAATAATATTGAAGATTTATATGTTACCAGGCAT
The DNA here is from genome assembly GCA_000404065.3 of Pinus taeda. Classification (NCBI taxonomy): domain Eukaryota; kingdom Viridiplantae; phylum Streptophyta; class Pinopsida; order Pinales; family Pinaceae; genus Pinus; species Pinus taeda. Next base: position 5,468 of record APFE030296045.1, read on the forward strand.
CTCTGAGCTACAACCTAGGATAGTTTCCTAGAGTGCTAACATAATTGGCACCATTACCAGGGAGAGGAGACTAAAGCTCAGCTTCCTTGGGGGATGACATAGATCCAAATTTGATGATAGATAAAGCCTAGACCCTATTTGGGTTGTAATAATCTATCTGGAAACTCTACTAGGGGACGAACCTTTTGGCGACTCCACTCCATAGTTCTGGCTCAGTTTGTGAGGCATACTCAGAGAAATCCTTAGAAGCCATGAGCTGACCCAGCACCTGGCCCTGAAAAAATCATTAAAGAAAGAAATGCGTTGCAGAAAGGAGCATCAGGTTCAGGTAGCTCTAAACAATATTCTATATCTCTTCAAGAAAATCCTGTAATAGAACAAACACATGTTGAGAGTATATCATCTAATACTAGCAGTGAAGAAAAAATCTCAAAGATTCATAGAGCTCCTTATTCTTTAGGTTCTTCTTTTGTTTTAAGCCGAAAGGAAGCCTCTCCTCCTATCCATCATACTCGTTTAGTCCTATCAGTCGCTCCTCAACCCTCCGTCATTCAGACTTCCAATACCCTTATAGCCACCACAGCTATGGTAGCACCTACCAAAATGGAAATAATCATAGCTGCTAGGTATGAACCTCTAGTACTGTCCACTCCTTTGAATTCCATGCCTACTGGAGAATATCAGAATTATATGCCTAAGTTCAGTGGGACTGAAGGTGTTACAACTGAGGAACATCTTGAATCATTCTATAGCTATGTTGATAACCTGGACATTAGTGAAGATGATGTATGGATGAGAGTATTTTTCCAAAGTCTAGATGGAGAGGCTAGAAAATGGTTCAAAGAACTGATCCCAAGGTCTATAGCAGATATTGAGGCTTTAGATGATACATTCCTAAAGCATTGGGGGGATAAGAAGGATCTAGTCTACTACCACACCGAGTTTGGGAACTTAAAGAGGGAAATGGGTGAGTTCCTGTCTGATTTTAATAAGAGGTTTAACCGCATGTACAACAAGATACCAACTGAAGTAAAACCCACCACTACCTCTGCTAAACTCACCTATGCCAATGCCTTTCATTCTAACTTATGTCTACTGTTGAGGGAGAGACAATGTGCTACCTTGGCTGATATGAAGGATGCAGCCTTGGAAGTAGAATCAAACATCATGGCTGCAGAGAAGCTCAAGGGGAATGTTGATAAAAGGAGATAGAGGGGCGAACCCTCATCACCTTCAAATCCCAAGATAGATAAAATGACCAAGATGATACAGTCATTAGCCTCTGAAATCTAGAAATTAAAGGTTGAGTTGCACCCTGGGAAAGGAAGAGTTCCTAATACCTTTGCTCCTAGAAATCAAAATCCATATAGAAGAGCTAATGAGCAGTTGCAGATTCTGCAAAGAAGCAAAGATGCAAATGAAAACCAAAAGGTGAAGACCCCTTTCCAGAATGTAGTCATGGAAGAAGAGCAGTTTGAAGAAGATGATGAGATCCATTGTCTGGAAGTCAAGGGAATTGCCTCCTTTTTGACCTCAGATGCCTATGAAAATTCATTATTCAATGACGAGATCAGCGAAGAGTGGGATGGTGAAGCTGTTTTGCAAATTGATGATCGACAAAGATATGATCTGAGGTCGAAGATGAATAATTCCAAGGAAACTCCTATTTGGAGAGTTATTGTCCTTGCAATACAACAAGCTAATAAGCAGTAACAACCGGCAGTTGATACCATCATCCTCAAATCTCCATCTCACGAGGTAAGAGGCCTTAACAAGTCTCCTTCTCCTTTCAGTTTTGAATCAGAAATTCAGAAGCTAAGCATACCTATACCTGTGATTGAACTAGTGAAGAACGAGTCCTTTAAGAGATCTATCCTCAAGGCCCTTGAGCCTAAAGCCATCCAAGCCTCCACTAACTATGTAAATATGCAAGATGACAAACCAACTGTTGTTCTCAGCCCAATGATTGAAAAGTGTGATGAAAACTCCCCATCATTCTATGTCTCATTGACTATTCATGACAAAATCCTTCACAACTACCTTCTGGACACAGGAACCAGCCGTAATCTAATGCCCAAGGCTATGATGGATGAGTTGGGTCTTGACATTACCAAGTCTTATCATGACCTATTTTTTTTTTTGACTCTACAAAAGTGAAATGTTTGGGATTAATCAAAGACCTAGCCATCACCTTATCTCAGTTGCCCATGAAGAGCATGATGGTGGATATTGTGGTAGTAGATGTACCCCCCAAGTTTGGCATGTTGCGTTCCAGAGGTTGGATCAAGAGATTAGGTGGAACATTAAAAAATGATGTGTCCTATGCTATTGTCCCAGCTTTTGGAGGTGAGAGTAGGAGATTATACAGAGAAACTCAGTTGGCTTATATCATCAGTGATGAAAGGAATACCACTAATCATCCCATCTATGTTGTAGACATTGATTTTGGAGCTTGTATTCTGTTGGCATTATGACACAGATTTGGCACTATGACACAGGTTTTGTCCTTGATGGCAACACACTCAGATGATAGATCACAGTTCTGTAGGTTAACAGCACAGAGTGATAGATCAAACTTCACAGAATGACGAAAGAGAGGTATACGCAGGTTCACCTTGAAAAACTAGCGTATATATGCGGGCTAACAGAACAAAAGGAGCGTATACGTACACACGCACTTTCATAGAATGAAAGGTGTGTATATCTCATAAAACTTAGTTTTTGTCTAAGGTATTTGGTCGATGGTATTTTGGTCCATGGTATTTTGATCCATGGTATTGGTCCAAGATATATGGTTTGAGGTATTCGGTCCAAGGTATTGGTCCTAAGTGGTTTTGGTCCATGGTATTGAGTAAGGTCTAAGACTATAAAAGGAGGATAAGGTAATTAGGCAAATGTACTCAAGTATTGAATATTTGATGAAGAGAAAGATCTAGTATACAGGTTATTGGGTTATGGTGCATAGCTGGATCTAAACCAAGGATGAACCTTAGTGCTTGATGAAGGATAAGATCTAATGATGGGTCAAGATCTTAAGGCTTGAAGTGAAGTATCTTTATGTGGTTTGATCATTTATCTAAATAACTAGCGCATGTTGTAGTCTGGAAATATGATGATCTGGTTATAACTGAAGTCTGCAATTGTTGTAAAGTATAAATCATCATTTACAGATCTGTACGCAGTTTCACTTTAGAAAAGGCGCGTATACGCATTGGTTTTGCATATCAAAACAACGTATACCTCTTAAATTTGATTTGTAGATCTATACGCACATTCGCCTTGAGAAAAGAGTGTATGCACGCAGGTTCAATACATGGAAGTAGCGTATACCTCATAAAATATGTTTTAGCTACTTCTGTTTATTGTTGCAATGTTCTGGGTTCTGACTTGGGTTCTGGTTACTGTATTCTGGTTACAACATTCTGAAAAGTGACTGATTGATTCAGTTGTGGTTGGTGCAAATGAGATTGGTTGATGTAGATACATTTTATGATTAAATGATGGACCCAGTCTAAAACTTTATGAAACATGGTCCCTGGAAGAAAAGAGAAGGTTGTAGCCTTTTGTAGGTCGGCACCTACATACTAGTAAACATATCAGCTAGTACAAGAGCTAAGGGGTTGTAGCTCGCTTCCAGGAGAAGCTGGATATTGAGAGAAGGTTGTAGCCTTCTGTAAGTAGAAGCCTGCGTACTGGTATAAGACTGCACCAACACAAAAATTGTAAAAATAAGTTTCTTATTAAAAAGAAGATAGAGACGATTGCAATAGGTGGTTTTCACCCACAATGGGTTTCCACCTTATATCTTGTGTTCATGTGTGCGATTGTCTATTTTGTTTTTACTACACCTGGTTACTACTTATATGGTTCAGATGCACTGATTGAAGATCAACATATGATGAATTAACTGAATCATAATTTTGCAGGATATACGCTAGTTTCCTTAAATACAGTTGCTTATACACGCAAGTGTCATTAACTGATGTAGAGAATATGATTATGGAAATGAAAAATAATTGAGTTGCTAATACTGATTCACCCCTCCTTTCAGTATTATTTCCAACAATTAGTATCAGAGCAGGTCCTTCAGAAGAATCTTGATCGCTTGAAGGAAGATTGATCATCATGAGTAATAAATAAAGAGAGTGATCCATCAGACCACCAATCTTTGATGGAAGCAACTTCGTTTATTGGAAGGTAAGAACCACAGCCTATCTTCAATCTCTTGGAACAGATATCTAGGAAATCGTGGATGGACGATATACATTTCCATTAGCAATTCCTACAGATGCAGTAGCTAATAAGAAATATGAAACCAATGCCAAGGTTGTCAATACATTGTTGGGAAGTTTGTCACAATCATAATTTTTCAAAGTTATGCAGATCAAATCCGCGAAAGAAATATGGGACAAAATCATTCCAAGCTATGAAGGAGACTCTCAGGTAAAACGTGCAAAACTGCAAACTCTCAGAATTCAATATGAAACTCTAAAAATGCACAATGATGAGAGTATAGCTAGTTACTTCTTACATATAGATGAAATTGTTAATTGCATGAATAATTTGGGTGAAGAGATAAAATAAGTTACTTTAGTAGAAAAGGTTTTAAGATCCTTGTCTGCTAAGTTTGAATCAAAAGTATCAGCCATAGAAGAAAAGCAAGATCTTCAAACTATTACGATGACATAGCTGCACAGAATCTTAACCACTTTCGAGATAAGAAAAGGAGTTCCTTCAGATATGAGAGAAGCCACATTTAAAGCTTTAGGGAGAGAAGAACTCAATGAATCAGGACATACTTCAGAAGGAGAGGAAGAAGCAAACTTTGTCAAGAACCTTCAACAAGGTTCCAAAAGATTCAAAGGTAAACTACCTTTCAAATGTTTTGCTTGTGGAAGAGTCGGTCATTATGATGCCAAATGTCCTCATAAATATAATCTTGATAAATGTAAGGAATCAATAAAATACAATAGAAAACAAAGTGTAAGTAAGAAGAGCTACTATACGCATGAAGATAACGATGGTTTACCAATTAGTGATGAAGATAAAAATAGTAATGACTATAGACTTTTGATGGCTTTTGAAGATGATGATTTCTTGGATTCTTTAGATGAAGATGACCTTTATGAAGAAATCTCTAAACTCAAAATTTGTTTAGAAGAAAAGAATATGATTATAGATACTTTGACATTCCAACTTCCTGAAAGAGAAAAACACAATGAAAAACTAGGATGTGAAATTGTGGGTCTAAGAAAGGATATTGAGAAAACAAAAGCTCTCAATCTTAGATTTTCTAAAGGATCAGAAACCTCAAATGAAATCATCAAAGTGTAGTGTTATCCTCTAATAAATATAGGTCTTGGATATACTGAATAAGCATCTCAAGAACAGAAGTCGTCAACCTCCACTAAAAGCTATCTTGATGCGGCAAAGAGCAGTGAATAGTTTGACAATCGTCAGCAAAGGCATAAAGAAAATCACCAAGTAAATCTGGCTCAGTTTACTTCAAGGATGAACAGAAGCTACAACCAACCTTAGGTAAATCATACTCAATCTATTTCAAGAATGAATATCAATAGAAACTACAATCACCAGGTTAGTAGATTCAATAATCGCAGGAACTTCTGTAATGGCCAATGTTTTTCATGTCATAACTTTGGACACAAAGCTGCTCAATGTAAGACCATCATGACTAGAGAAGCACAAAATATAAGTAATGTGATAGGGATCATGAAGCATACCTACAATAACTTTTCTCTTCCTGAAAATGAAGTGGAATTCTCTATCCGCAACAACTTTGGTCATGAAGAATTTGAATGCAGGAGTAAATTTTGACAAACATCTCATAAGGAGAAAACTCCATTAAATCCCAAAATATGGAGAAAGAAAGAACCACAAAAAAAAAGATGTGGTATAGCCTTGTATGCGGAAGGACAAGAAAATCAATGATACTTTGATAGTGGATGCTCAAAACACATGACAGGTGACAAAGAAAAACTTCAGTCATATAATGCCTTAGAAAAAGAAAAGAAGGTCTCATTTGGAAATGACACTCTTGTTGTCATAAAAGGTAAAGGATTTGTTCTCATGAAAGAACGAGTTAAAGATGGGAATTTTATGTATGTTGATGGTCTAAGGCATAACCTATTGAGTGTCAGTCAAATGTGTGATCAAGGAAATGAAGTAGTATTTCGATCAAATGGATGTGTTGTTTGTGAGCTTGATACAGGAGAAACTGTGATCAAAGGTATAAGAACTCCAAACAACTTATACAGACTCAAGGGAGGACAAAAACAATCATATCTAATAAAAAATGATGAACACGGGCTATGGCACAGAAGATTGGGGCATCTAAGCTTCTCTCAAATAAGAAAAGCATGCAGTTTCAGGCTGTTCGTGATCTTCCTGATATCAACATTCTAGAAAATACAATATGCAAATCATGTCAATTTGGTAAGAAAACTAGATCGCACTTCCTTGAAAAGGAAGGATCAAATAGTAAACCTCTTGAACTTGTTTATATTGATTAATGTGGACCATCAAGGAAAAAGTCACCTTGTGGAGAAGAATACTTTATATTGTTCATTGATGATTTTTCTAGAATGTTTTGGGTAGGAATTCTAAAGCATAAATATGAAGCATTTGAAAAATTCAAAGCCTTCAAAGCTTTGGGTGAAAATGAATCATATCGTAAAATCGAATGCCTGAGATCTGATTGAGGAGGGGAATTTACCTCGGATGAATTCTTTGACTTTTGTGAAGAACATGGAATAAAAGGGCAACTCTCCATTGTAAGGACTCCTCAGCAAAATGGAGTGGTAGAAAGGATGAACAGAACTATTCTGTTATCTCAAAATCAGACCCTGGAAGGCTGCTGACCAAGAAGACCTTAAGTAACTATTTCAAACCTACTTTAGGCTGAGGCTTAGCCTCCCCAACCTGAGAGGGCTCTCTCACAAGATTTAAGATTTGGATAATGAATAATATGGCTAACTCTATGGATTGAAATCAAATGAAAATGTATACATGGTTGAAATTCCAATAAAAAAAAATCTATTGGGCTATGGAGTCAGAGCATGTTTAAGTACAACAAGAGATCATCTTACATGGAAGTTAGGACATAAAGAGTTTTAATCTACTAGAAAAACAGAGACATGATATAGGAAACACAGTTTATGAACACATGAAGGAAGTTAGAGCATTATAAATGAATTCTAAGTAACATGTGTTCATACCACTGCAAGTGATCAAATGAAGAAATCCATAAGGAATAAAACACATAAAACCCTCTCTGAATCTTGAGTAGTAAGGCCAAACTTCTGCATTAACATAAAACATACAATGTTCTGCAATAACATAATATGCACTGTTTCTCTTGAAATTTCCAACCATTAATACATTAGTTCTTCTCCCATATATAGGGTTCATGTATATTCCTTCCTCCAGCATGAGGGGAATTCGAATTCCTCCTAATTTGACACCTATCGACACTTCAAACTAACTATTTAATACAAAGGACAGTTAACTAGGAGTCCTAGAGACCTAATACAACTAGGAGTGTAACTCCTTATTATGATTACAACAACCTTATGTAAACATTTAAAGCATTATTTGACAGCTAACACCCCATGAATTCGAATTTGATGGTGTTCATAACCTTCCAGTTGGCCCTTGATGACTCATCCTTTTGTTGTTCCTAGAAACTAGGAGACTATCCCTTGCTCTGTTCTGGCTGAAAGATAAGTCTTGGGACAGAGCTCATAACTTCTCATAAAAAATATATTTGGAAAAACGGAAGGCAGCTTTTGTGAAAAACTCCATGCTGAACAAAAACCTCTCTTTGTTTTTTGAAACATATTTCCTATCGCCCAGAATGATTCTTTGAAAAACAGGTGTAAAAATATGCTTGTGGAAAACTGCACCTACAACAGTTTCGTAGTGCAAGTTTTATCATTCATTTCTCTCAAATAATAATGGATTTGAAGAAAGTGGAAGAGGTTTTTGTACTTCAGTATCTTAAGAATGAAAACTATTTCACTTTTCAGAGATGAGTTTTTAACTGCTCAGAAACGCTTCTAGAAATTGACTAGTAAAAACAAGGAGAGAAAGTTCCTCGTTTTTTTGCTCTTGGTCTCCACAAGGATCTTCAAAATTAATTATCTCTGTTGTTATTCTTTGATTACACAAAAGTGTTTTGGACTATTTTTTTTTCATGTGTAGACCTTGCCCATGTACCTGTATGAAGACAAAACCTTCTTCAACGCTGCCTGAAGTATGATGAAAAATACTAGCTGTGATCACTTTTATAACAAATGGCTTATGGTTCATATATGCTTTTCCTTTGCCCTCTTTTCCCTTGCTAGATGCTTGCCTTGTGTGAACGATCCTTCTTCAGAAACTCCCTTTCAAAAAGGTTTCCCTTTTTTTCCTCAAAACTGGTCAACTATATCAAAATATGCAGCTACAGTAGTTTCGTAGCGCACTACGAAACTGCTGTGCACTAGGCATTATCTTCAGCAATTTCGTAGTGCGCTACGAAACTGCTGTGTAATCACGAAAACACAGCTTAATGCCAAAATTCAAATATCTTGAGCTTATTTACCTTGGAATGTCCCTTTCATTTGTCCTAAAGTTGTTCAAAACTGAATGCAAAGGCATCATTCTTCAAGGAAAAATTCAAAAAAGGTAAATCATCAAAACTTGAGGACTTAACCTTACTTTCTGCATGATTTTCCTTAGTTAAGGAAACCTTTCCTGATGTATCTTGCTTCCTTTATTGTAGGTGAAGTATTGAGCATGAAAACTGACCACAGAGCCTCCATTTTTTCAAATAAGCTTCCTTGATTGCATGTTTCCTTGAGGTTTTTCTTAGTTGGCAATTTCAAAATTTGCCAAATTCAACTTTCTCTTCAACTCTTCAAAACTACATTCCTCTTGTTGAGAGATGACTACCTTACCTCTGTCATTTTTATACAGCTCCTTAGAAAAATGGAGTGGTAGAAAGGATGAACATAACTATTCTGTTATCTCAAAATCAGACCCTGGAAGGCTGCTGACCAGGAAGACCTTAAGTAACTATTTCAAACCTACTTTAGGCTGAGGCTTAGCCTCCCCAACCTGAGAGGGCTCTCTCACAAGATTTAAGATTTGGATAATGAATAATATGGCTAACTCTATGGATTGAAATCAAATGAAAATGTATACATGGTTGAAATTCCAATAAAAAAGAATCTATTGGGCTATGGAGTCAGAGCATGTTTAAGTACAACAAGAGATCATCTTACATGGAAGTCAGGGCATAAAGAGTTTTAATCTACTAGAAAAACAGAGACATGATATAGGAAACAACGTTTATGAACACATGAAGGAAGTTAGAGCATTATAAATGAATTCTAAGTAACATGTGTTCATACCACTGCAAGTGATCAAATGAAGAAATCCATGAGGAATAAAACACATAAAACCCTCTCTGAATCCTGAGTAGTAAGGCCAAACTTCTACATTAACATAAAACATACAATGTTCTGCAATAACATAATATGCACTGTTTCTCTTGAAATTTCCAACCATTAATACATTAGTTCTTCTCCCATATATAGGGTTCATGTATATTCCTTCCTCCAGCATGAGGGGAATTCGAATTCCTCCTAATTTGACACCTATTGACACTTCAAACTAACTATTTAATACAAAGGACAGTTAACTAGGAGTCCTAGAGACCTAATACAACTAGGAGTGTAACTCCTTATTATGATTACAACAACCTTATGTAAACATTTAAAGCATTATTTGACAGCTAACACCCCATGAATTCGAATTTGATGGTGTTCATAACCTTCCAGTTGGCCCTTGATGACTCATCCTTTTGTTGTTCCTAGAAACTAGGAGACTATCCCTTGCTCTGTTCTGGCTGAAAGATAAGTCTTGGGACAGAGCTCATAACTTCTCATAAAAAATATATTTGGAAAAACGGAAGGCAGCTTTTGTGAAAAACTCCATGCTGAACAAAAACCTCTCTTTGTTTTTTGAAACATATTTCCTATCGCCCAGAATGATTCTTTGAAAAACAGGTGTAAAAATATGCTTGTGGAAAACTGCACCTACAACAGTTTCGTAGTGCAAGTTTTATCATTCATTTCTCTCAAATAATAATGGATTTGAAGAAAGTGGAAGAGGTTTTTGTACTTCAGTATCTTAAGAATGAAAACTATTTCACTTTTCAGAGATGAGTTTTTAACTGCTCAGAAACGCTTCTAGAAATTGACTAGTAAAAACAAGGAGAGAAAGTTCCTCGTTTTTTTGCTCTTGGTCTCCACAAGGATCTTCAAAATTAATTATCTCTGTTGTTATTCTTTGATTACACAAAAGTGTTTTGGACTATTTTTTTTTCATGTGTAGACCTTGCCCATGTACCTGTATGAAGACAAAACCTTCTTCAACGCTGCCTGAAGTATGATGAAAAATACTAGCTGTGATCACTTTTATAACAAATGGCTTATGGTTCATATATGCTTTTCCTTTGCCCTCTTTTCCCTTGCTAGATGCTTGCCTTGTGTGAACAATCCTTCTTCAGAAACTCCCTTTCAAAAAGGTTTCCCTTTTTTTCCTCAAAATTGGTCAACTATATGAAAATATGCAGCTACAGTAGCTTCGTAGCGCGCTACGAAACTGCTGTGCACTAGGCATTATCTTTAGCAATTTCGTAGTGCGCTACGAAACTGCTGTGTAATCACGAAAACACAGCTTAATGCCAAAATTCAAATATCTTGAGCTTCTTTACCTTGGAATGTCCCTTTCATCTATCCTAAAGTTGTTCAAAACTGAATGCAAAGGCATCATTCTTCAAGGAAAAATTCAAAAAAGGTAAATCATCAAAACTTGAGGACTTAACCTTACTTGCTGCGTGATTTTCCTTAGTTAAGGAAACCTTTCCTGATGTATCTTGCTTCCTTTATTGTAGGTGAAGTATTGAGCATGACAACTGATCACAGAGCCTCCATTTTTTCAAATAAGCTTCCTTGATTGCATGTTTCCTTGAGGTTTTTCTTAGTTGGCAATTTCAAAATTTGCCAAATTCAACTTTCTCTTCAACTCTTCAAAACTACATTCCTCTTGTTGAGAGATGACTACCTTACCTCTGTCATTTTTATACAGCTCCTTAGCAAAATGGAGTGGTAGAAAGGATGAACAGAACTATTATGTTATCTCAAAATCAGACCCTGGAAGGCTGCTGACCAGGAAGACCTTAAGTAACTATTTCAAACCTACTTTAGGCTGAGGCTTAGCCTCCCCAACCTGAGAGGGCTCTCTCACAAGATTTAAGATTTGGATAATGAATAATATGGATAACTCTATGGATTGAAATCAAATGAAAATGTATACATGGTTGAAATTCCAATCAACAAGAATCTATTGGGCTATGGAGTCAGAGCATGTTTAAGTACAACAAGAGATCATCTTACATGGAAGTCAGGGCATAAAGAGTTTTAATCTACTAGAAAAACAGAGACATGATATAGGAAACAACGTTTATGAACACATGAAGGAAGTTAGAGCATTATAAATGAATTCTAAGTAACATGTGTTCATACCACTGCAAGTGATCAAATGAAGAAATCCATGAGGAATAAAACACATAAAACCCTCTCTGAATCCTGAGTAGTAAGGCCAAACTTCTACATTAATATAAAACATACAATGTTCTGCAATAACATAATATGCATTGTTTCTCTTGAAATTTCCAACCATTAATACATTAGTTCTTCTCCCATATATAGAGTTCATGTATATTCCTTCCTCCAGCATGAGGGTAATTTGAATTCCTCCTAATTTGACACCTATTGACACTTCAAACTAACTATTTAATACAAAGGACAGTTAACTAGGAGTCCTAGAGACCTAATACAACTAGGAGTGTAACTCCTTATTATGATTACAACAACCTTATCTAAACATTTAAAGCATTATTTGACACCTAACACCCCATGAATTGAATTTGATGGTGTTCATAACCTTCCAGTTGGCCCTTGATGACTCATCCTTTTGCTGTTCCTAGAAACTAGGAAACTGTCCCTTGCTCTGTTCTGGCTGAAAAATAAGTCTTGGGACAAAGCTCATAACTTCTCATAAAAAATATATTTGGAAAAACGGAAGGCGGAGTTTGTGAAAAACTCCATGCTGAACAAAAACCTCTCTTGGTTTTTTGAAACATATTTCCTATCGCCTAGAATGATTCTTTGAAAAATAGGTGTAAAAATATGCTTGTGGAAGACTACACCTACAACAGTTTCGTAGTGCAAGTTTTATCATTCATTTCTCTCAAATAATAATGGATTTGAAGAAAGTGGAAGAGGTTTTTGTACTTCAGTATCTTAAGAATGAAAACTATTTCACTTTTCAGAGATGATTTTTTAACTGCTCAGAAACGCTTCTAGAAATTGACTGGTAAAAACAAGGAGAGAAAGTTCCTCGTTTTTTTGCTTTTGATCTCCACAAGGATCTTAAAAATTAAGTATCTCTGTTGTTCTTCTTTGATTACACAAAAGTGTTTTGGACTATTTTTTTTTCATGTGTAGACCTTTCCCATGTACCTGTATGAAGACAAAACCTTCTTCAACGCTGCCTGAAGTATGATGAAAAATACTAGCTGTGATCACTTTTATAACAAATGGCTTATGGTTCATATATGCTTTTCCTTTGCCCTCTTTTCCCTTGCTAGATGCTTTCCTTGTGTGAACGATCCTTCTTCAGAAACTCCCTTTCAAAAAGGTTTCCCTTTTTTTCCTCAAAACTGGTCAACTATATCAAAATATGCAGCTATAGTAGTTTCGTAGCGCGCTACGAAACTGCTGTGCACTAGGCATTATCTTCAACAATTTCGTAGTGCGCTACGAAACTGCTGTGTAATCATGAAAACACAGCTTAATGCCAAAATTCAAATATCTTGAGCTTCTTTACCTTGGAATGTCCCTTTCATTTGTCCTAAAGTTGTTCAAAACTGAATTGAAAGGCATCATTCTTCAAGGAAAAATTCAAAAAAGGTAAATCATCAAAATTTGAGGACTTAACCTTACTTGCTGCGTGATTTTCCTTAGTTAAGGAAACCTTTCCTGATATATCTTGCTTCCTTTATTGTAGGTGAAGTATTGAGCATGAAAACTGACCACAGAGCCTCCATTTTTTGAAATGAGCTTCCTTGATTGCATGTTTCCTTGAGGTTTTTCTTAATTGGCAATTTCAAAATTTGCCAAATTCAACTTTCTCTTCAACTCTTCAAAACTACATTGCTCTTGTTGAGAGATGACTACCTTACCTCTGTCATTTTTATACAGCTGTGATGATGTTTCCTTAGCCCTAAGGCTAAGTCCTGTTTTAGTTCTTATGATATCTCCCTTTATTTGGACATTTTCTCCTTTGAAATCACTTTAGATAAATCAACCTGGAAGAAAATGCCTTGCTTAATTGAGGAGCTTTCTCACTTGAATTTGATGAATATTTCTGATCTCTAATCACCATGGGCTTGTTTGCTCAAACTAAGAATTGTATCAAATGTCTATTGCACGAACACGACCAAGATCAACATGAGTATGTCTAGGATCAATTAACTTTTACCTTACCCTTTTCGTTTAAAATATTTTCAGTGATAACAGTGGCTCCATTTGGGATAGTGTGCCCTTGTGGTACACTAAGAACTCAGAGGTCCAGTGCCTTATCCATTATTGTAAATAGAAATTTATTTGACAAGCATCCCCTGTAAGCTTCTTGGGCCTTCACCTCAGGCTTAAGCTTGATGATCACTGTAGGAGAAAGAAAACTACATCTACTGAAAAATGCTCAGTCAACCTTGAGCTTATTTGCATTTTCCTACCTACCTACTAGCTGCAATTTCCACTTTAGGTCAGTTAACATGATATTTCCAATAAAGGAAATCAATTGTCCTTTCCGATATTGGAGGCTCTTGACTGCATTCAACCTCAAAATAACCATGATAATGAGATGACCAAATCAAATTATAATGTCTATGATCTTCATAATGCAAATGAAGATGAAATACTGATTTGTCATGTATTCATTTATAGGGTCAAAGAAAACATGGTTATTTTCATAATCATCATAACATTCTATCTCTTTAGACAACTGATCCTCAGCCACACAAAATTCCTTTGATGTGCTATCCAACTGCCTTTCTACATGATTCCCATAGACAATGTAATTTTCTTCATTATAAATATCATTCTTTGATGCAAGCTACTGCAAGGAATCACAAAATTGAACAACCTTTTGCTCTGCCTGAAGATTATAAAATCTATCTTCCAGTACTTCTTCATGGGGTTTTCAATCAATCTCATACTCTTTATTATCAAAAGACTAGCAAGTTTGTTGCATCTTCTCATTCATATCAAATGATTGAACATGGATTTCATAAGTAGACCCCTACTGATTTTCATGTTGCATTTCATGGGATGTTATACTTTCTTTTTGGTGTTGAAATGTATTGTTATGAAGAGCTTCTAAAATTTCTTCATCCATAAATTCATCATCATCATAACAATCCTCCAAATACTAAATAATACTTAAAGAATGTTTACAACAATCTTTGAGCAACAATAAGGAAGGATGGCATTCTTTATAGATCTCATAGAATTCATCATGAAACTAGCAAGTTAATATATTTAATCATTTTCCAAACTTTTATACCAAGACCATGCTTTTCCTTCTAAAGTGGTCATAAAAATCCTCATGAGACAATCTTCAGGGAAATGAACCTTAAGAGTGCGTACATGCATATGGAACCTAACGAAATGAAGAGCAGCATTGTCCTTCTTTTCATCTTTGAATATTGGAAGATTATCTAACCAAAAATCCTTTGGCATAGGATTTGGAAAACCAGGGATATGAGACCGATTCATAGGAGCATACCTAGGATTCATTCTTGTAGTGGAGCTCACCTTGTAACTTCATCAAGCCACTGATCTTCTAGCAGTGGAGTCACCTTCCAATTTATTATTTGATGTGTGGAGTCGCCAAGGTAGTTTTGCAGCCTCAAAAAGATGTCTGAGCTCCTACTACCTTCAGAAGTTCAGCCTCTTAATTTCGGGAATGAATAGACTTCAGGCTCCCTGCAGACACACCAAAATGTTATCTCAAAATCAGACTCTAGAAGGTTGCTGACCAAGAAGACCTTAAGTAACTATTTCAAACCTAGTTTAGGCTTAGGCTTAGCCTCCCCAACTTGAGAGGGCTCTCTCACAAGATTTAAGATTTGGATAATGAATAAGATGACTAACTCTATGGATTGAAATCAAATGAAAATGTATACATGGTTTAAATGCCTATCAAAAAGCATCTATTGGGCTATGGAGTTAGATCATGTTTTAGTACAACAAGAGATCAGCTTACATGGAAGTCAGGGCATAAAGAGTTTTAATCTACTAGCAAAACAGAGACATGATAAAGGAAACACAATTTATGAACACATGAAGGAAGTTAGAGAATTATAAATGAATTCTAAGTAACATGTGTTCATACCACTGCAAGTGAGCAAATGAAGAAATCCATGAGGAAATAAAACACATAAAACCCTCTCTGAATCTTGAGTAGTAAGGCCAAACTTCTACATTAACATAAAACATACAATGTTCCGCAATAACATAATATGCATTGTTTCTCTTGAAATTTCCAACCTTTAATACATTAGTTATTCTTCCATATATAGATTTCATGTATATTCCTTCCTCCAGCATGAGGGGAATTCGAATTCGTCCTAATTTGACACCTATTGACACTTCAAACTAACTATTTAATACAAAGGACAATTAACTAGGAGTCCTAGAGACCTAATACAATTAGGAGTGTAACTCCTTATTATGATTACAAAAACCTTATATAAACATTTAAAGCATTATTTATCACCTAAAACTCCATGAATTCAAATTTTATGGTGTTCATAACCTTCCAGTTGGTCCTTGATGACTCATCCTTTTGCTGTTCCTAGAAACTAGGAGACTGTGCCTTTCTCTGTTTTGGCTGAAAATTAAGTCTTGGGACAGGGCTCATAACTTTTCATAAAAAATTTATTTGGAAAACCTGAAGGCGGCTTTTGTGAACCAATCCATGCTGAACAAAAACCTCTCTTGGTTTTTTGAAACATATTTCCTATCGCCCAGAATGATTCTTTGAAAAACAGGTGTAAAAATATGCTTGTGGAAAACTGCACCTACAGTAGTTTCGTAGTGCAAGTTTGATCATCCATTTCTCTCAAATAATAATGGATTTGAAGAAAGTGGAAGAGGTTTTTGTACTTCAGTATCTTAAGAAGGAAAAATTCTTTCACTTTTCAGAGATGAGTTTTTAACTACTCCAAAATGCTTCTAGAAATTGAGTGGTAAAAACAAGGAGAGAAAGTTCCTCCTTTTTTTGCTTTTGGTCTCCACAAGGATCTTTGAAATTAATTATCTCTGTTGTTCTTCTTTGATTACACAAAAATGTTTTGGAATATTTTGTTTTTCATGTGTAGACCTTTCCCATGTACCTATATGAAGACAAAACCTTCTTCAACGTTGCCTGAAGTATGATGAAAAATACTAGCTGTGATCACTTTTATATCAAATGGCTTATGGTTCATATATGCTTTTCCTTTGCCCTTTTTTCCCTTTCTAGATGTTTGTGTTGTGCGAATGATCCTTCTTCAGAAAATCCCTTTCAAAAAGGTTCCCCTTTTGTTCCACAAAACTGGTCAACTATATCAAAATATGCAGCTACAGCAGTTTCGTAGCGCGCTACAAAACTGCTGTGCACTAGGCATTATCTTGAGCAGTTTCGTAGCGCGCTACAAAACTGCTATGTAATCACGAAACACAACTTAATGCCAAAATTCAACTGTCTTGAGCTTATTTATCTTGGAATGTCCCTTTCATTTTTCCTAAAGTTGTTCAAAACTGAATGCAAAGGCATCATTCTTCAAGGAAAAATTCAAAAAAAGGTAAATCATCAAAATCTGAGGACTTAACCTTACTTGCTGCGTGATTTTTCTTTGTTAAGGAAACCTTTCCCGATGTATCTTTCTTCCTTTATTGCAGGTGAAGTATTGAGCATGACAATTGACCATAGAGCCTCCATTTTTTGAAATGAGCTTCCTTGATTGCATGTTTCCTTGAGGTTTTTCTTAGTTTGGCAATTTCAAAATTTGCCAAATTCAACTTTCTCTTCAACTCTTCAAAACTAAATTCCTCTTGTTGAGAGATGACTGCCTTACCTCTGTCATTTTTATATAGCTGTGATGATGTTTCCTTAGCCCTAAGGCTAATTCCTATTTCAGTTCTTATGATATCTCCCTTTCTTTGGACATTTTCTCCATTGAAATCACTTTAGATAAATCAACCTAGAAGAAAATGCCTTGCTTAATTGAGGAGCTTCCTTGCTTGAATTTGATGAAGATTTCTGATCTATGATCACCATGGGCTTGTTTGCTCAAACTAAGAGTTGTATCAAATGTATATTGCATGAACACGACCAAGATCAACATGAGTATGTCTAGGATCAATTAACTTTTACCTTACCCTTTTCCTTTGAAATCTTTTCAGTGATAACATGTTCAACAAATGGCTCGTGCTATATTAGATGAGTCTGGAAATCTTGCAACCTTCTAGGGTGAAGCTGCATTCACTGCCATCAGTATTCTCAACCAAGCAGATTTTCGGGTAAATAGCACTCAAACTCCACATGAACTTTGGTATGGTAAGACTCCTACTGTAAAATACTTCAAATTTTTTGGAAGAAAATGTTACATCAAAAGGACTGATGAAAAACTTGGTAAGTTTGAACCCAGAGCAGATGAAGGTATTCTCCTTGCTTACTCTTCCCGAAGTAAACGATATAAATGTTATAATAAAAGATTTGGGAAAATTATTGAAAGTATTGATGTTATGGTTGATGAAGGATGCAAAAATCCAAGGCAAATAAAAGTCGAAGATTGTGAACAAGATGAGGATTATCCTCCCACATCAAATTAGACTAATTTTGAAGAAGAAACCAAGGAAGCACGAGAAGAAGAGATAATGGTAGAAGAAAAGACTCCGTCTAGGTATGTTCAGAAAAATCATCCAAAGACTCAAATTTTGGGACAGAAAGGAGCATGTGTGCAGACAAGAAGAACTATTACAGAAGCTTCAAGCTATCTAGCATTGTTATCCTCCACCAAACCTCCAAATGTAAATGAAGCATGCAAAGATGAATGCTAGGTCAAGGCTATGAATGAAGAACTTGAGAAAATTGAAAAGAATAATACATGGGAATTAGTTCCTAGACCTCATGATAGGAATATCATAGGAACTAAATGGATACTCAAAAACAAGTTGAATGAAAATGGAGAAGTTATTAGAAACAAGGCCAGACTTGTTTCTAAAGGAAATGCTCAACAAGAAGGTATAGATTTTAAAGAAACATTTTCACCTGTTGCTAGACTTGAAGGCATACGAATGTTCCTTTCTCTTTCTAGTTTTCAGAAATTCAAAGTATACAAAATGGATGTAAAATCTACCTTTCTTAATGGACACTTAGAAGAAGAAGTCTATATTAAGCAACCAGATGGATTCATCCTTGCAAATGATGCAAAACTTGTATGCAGACTCAGAAAGGCTCTCTACGGTCTAAAAAAATCTCCAAGGGCCAGGTATTACCATCTTGACAAATATCTCCATCAATAAGGTTTTTCAAAAGGATCATTTGATAGCAATCTATATACAAAGATTGACAATAATAAATTGCTAATACTTGTTGTGTATGTTGATGATATTATTTTTGGTAGCAATGAAGAAGCCATGAGTCAGAATTTTTCTTCGGTAATGCAGCAAGAATTTGAAATGTCCCTGCTTGGTGAGCTTACATACTTTCTTGGTCCAAAAGTTGAACAAAATAAAGATGGTATTTTTCTATCACAAACCAGATATCTCAAGCAGATCTTGAAAACATACGGCATGGAAGATTCTAAACCAGTATGAACCCCAATGGTAACACAATGCAGTCTTAGCTCAAATGATGAATTAGCAGTAGTACATCAACCAACCTACAAATCCATGATTGGTAGTCTGCTTTATCTAACAGGTACCCGACGAGACATCATGCATGGAGTAGGAATAGTTGGAAGATTCCAAGAAAATCCAAAGGAATCACACCTTTAGGCAGTCAAAAGCATTTTCAAATATCTTCAAGGAACACAGAATTTTGGTTTATGGTATCTTAGAGATACAGATCTTACACTTCTTGCATATACCAGTGCAGATTGGGCAGGAAGCATTGATGATAGAAAAAGCACTAGTGGTGGTGCATTCTATATGGGTTCCAGATTAGTGTCTTGGTTTAGCAAGAAACAAAGTTCAATTGCATTATCTACAGTTGAAGCAGAATATGTGGCTGCTACATATTGCTGCAAACAACTCCTTTGGATGATGCAAACATTGCAAGACATTTAGATCACATGTACTACACCCATCTCCATTGTATGTGATAATACAAGTGCCATCATTATTTCAAAGAATCTAGTCATGCATTCCAAGACCAAGCACATACCCATCACATATCATTTTCTACGTGAACAAGTGCTTGAAAAAAAGGTTAAATTAGAGTATGTTCCATCCAAAGAACAAGTTGCTGATATATTCACCAAACCACTTCCCAGAGAGACATTTGAATATCTCCAATAGAATCTTGGAGTAGTTGATGCATCATCCTATTGTTAAAACCTATTTGTTTCAAAGAAAGGTGGTTATACGCGAGTTTCATGAAGCATAGTCACATACATACGCTGGTTTATGTCGATACGGTCGCGTATATGTTGGTTTGAGGAAAAGAAGTGGGTCAGACTCAGGATGAAAGGGGTCTGATATGGTTAAATGAATTATCTTCTCTACTTGATGATGGTTACAGTCTGTGGATGACATGTGGAAATATGTTGGCTCTCATAAGTTGTTAATAACTTGATGATTGATGATGATGCCTTGATAACTCTTCTACTATATGAAATGATCAGATCTGACAGTGATCATCTGGCATAGGTTCAGGGGGAGCATATACTTATAATAATGCATTGTTGGCATTATCTTAGAAGATCTTGGTACAAATTCACACAGTTGTTTTTTGATTCGGGTGGAAAAGGTTTAGGGGGAGAACATGGTTGCTGGTCTGGATGTTGATTAACAGCTACTACTGATGATAGTCGTTGATGACTATCATGGTCTTGTTTCAGATATTTGGTTCCAGTTATATATGTCATGTATATCTTTTAATGTAAAGGTAATGAAACGACGTATTTTGTTACCCCACTATGCATGGGATGGATGGTGTAATTTTCTTGTTTTGACATGTGTAAACAATTGGTAAGTCTTCACTTGGTTGGGTGGATGAGTCAAACTTTGTATATCCCCACTTGGTTTGGAGATGGATGTATGTATGAGTCATTGGTGATAGGAAGGTCATTTATGATGTATGTATAGAGTCGTGTTCTTATTTTAGAACATATTTTTGTAGACCTTGCTTATATTCAGGGGGAGCGTGGACTCGATCAGGTAGCTCAATAAGTACACTTTAGCATATCAGAGAATTCAGCATGTACTTAAGGGGAGCATAACCCTTTGCCCTTGACGACAAAGGGGGAGAGTGACTTAGCATTGCCATCAAGTCCAAAGGGGGATAAATTTGGCATTATGACACAGATTTGGCACTATGACACAGGTGTTGTCCTTGATGGCAACTCACTCAGATGAAAGATCATAGTTCTGGAGGTTAACAACACAGAGTGACAAATTAGACTTCATGGAATGAGGAAAGAGAGGTATACGTAGGTTTTCCTTGACAAAGTAGTGTATACACATGGGTTAATAGAACAAAAGGAGCGTATACGTACACACACACTTTCACAGAATGAAAGGTGCGTATATCTTGGAAAACTATGTTTTGGTCCAAGATATATGGTCCGAGCTATTTGGTCCAAGATATTGGTCCTAAGTGGTTTTGGTCCATGGTATTGAGTAAGGCCTAAGACCATAAAAGGAGGAGAAGATCATCGGGCAAATGTACTCAAGTATTGAATATCTTATGAAGAGCAAGATCTAGTATATAGGTTATTGGGTTATGGTGCATAGCTGGATCTGAACCAATGATGAACCTTAGCGCTTGATGAAGGATAATATCTAATGATGGGTCGAGATATTAAGGATTGAAGTGAAGTATCTTTATGTGGTTTGATCATTTATCTGAATAATTGGCACATGTTGTAGTCTGTAAATATGATGGTCGGGGTATAATTGAAGTCTACAATTGTTGTAAAGTCTAAATCATCATTTACAGATTTGTATGCAGGTTCACTTTAGAAAAGGTGCGTATACATGCTGGTTTTGCATATCAAAAAAACATATACATCTTAAATTTGATTTGCAGATCTGTATGCAGTTTCTCCTTGAGAAAAGAGCGTATGCACACAGGTTCGACACATGGAAGTAGTGTATACCTCATAAAATATGTTTTAGCTACTTCTGTTTGCTGTTGCAATGTTCTGGGTTCTGGCTTGGGTTCTAGTTACAGCATTCTAAAAAGTGATTGATTGATTCAATTGTGGTTGGTGCAAAGGAGATTGGTTCATGTAGATATATTTGATGATTGAATGATGGACCCAGTCTAAAAATTTATGAAACGTGATCCTTGCAAGAAAAGATAAGGTTGTAGCCTTCTGTAGGCCGACACCTACGTACTAGTATAAATATCAGCTAGTACAAGAGCTAGGGGGTTTTAGCTCCGTTCCAGGAGAAGCTGGAGAATGAGAGAAGGTTGTATCATTTTGTAGGTAGAAGCCTACATACTTGTATAAGACTGTACCAGTACAAAAATTGTAAAAAGAACTTTCTTATTAAAAAGAAGATAGAGGCGATTGTAGCAGGTGGTTTTCACCCACATTGGGTTTCCACCTTATATCTTGTGTTCATGTGTGTGATTGTCCGTTCTGTTTTTACTACACCTGGTTACTGTTTATATGGTTCTGATGAACTAATTAAAGATCAACATATGATGAATTAACTAAATCATAAGTTTGCAGGATATATGCTAGTTTCCTTAAATACAGTTGCATATACATGCGAGTTTCATTAACAGAAGTAGCGTATATGAATATGATTATGGAAATGAAAAATAATTGAGTTTCTAACACTAATTCACCCCCACTCTTAGAATTATTTCCAACATATTCTTCAGATTGAAGAATCTCAGTTGGCCTCCACGCAGCTTAGGAAACCAGTTTTCCAGATCATAGAGGAAGAATGCCCACAAATTTGGGACATCTTCTTTGATGGATCTTGCTCTAAGGAAGCTGGAGGGGAAGGTGTAGTCCTTGTGTCACCCACACAAGAATGCATTCATTTATCTTTAAAGTTAACTTTTCAGGTCACAAATAACATAGTAGAGTACGAAGTCTTGATATTGGGATTAAGCGCTGCTAAAGAAATGAGCATCAAAGATCTAAAGGTGTTTTGAGATGCAAACCTTATCATTCAGTAGGTGAACAAAACTTTCCAAGAAAAGCATCCAAGGTTGAAATGATGTAGAGATGAGGTATGGAAGCTCAAGGGTTCTTTTAATAGTTTCAACATTTCTCACATCCCTAGAATGGAGAACCAGCCTGTTGATTCACTTGTTGTGTCTGCTAGCATATTTATTCCTCCTTTGCCTCCTTAATTGACTTATGAAGTTCAAGTGAAACATAGACTATCTCTGCCTGACAATGTCAAATACTGGAAAGTTTTTGAAGATGATGATGAAATTAATAGGTTTTTACAAGTCATTGATGAATTTTCTGAAATGCAAATTGACCAAGAAAACGAAACCATTGAAGAATGCAACTAGTCCAAGCTAAATGATGAGATTGGTTAAGATAGCATTGTTTAGCTACCTAGTAACCATATACCCAAAGGATTGGTGCCCCTAGAGAAGTTCTTTGATCATAATGATGTACCTTATAAGCCTACCAAAAAAGAAAATCTGCAGTTCATAGACATAATTTAGGGAGTCTAGCCCATCCAAAGTACATAAATCTTTCCACTCACTTTTCTTCTGCTCAAAGTTCCGAGTATTGCACCCTGATGAACAATTTGCTGATACTTTTGCTTGGGAGTACAGTGATCTTAGGACCTATGACACCAACATCATTCAGCATAAGATTCCACTGGAGAAGAACACCATCCCTTTTAAGCATAAATTAAGTCAGCCCTCTCTTATTGCCATTGATTGAAAAGGAAATTAGGAAGCTGTTGGATGCCAAGATCATAGTTCCCCTAAGGTATTCAAAGTGGATAGCTAACCCTATGGTAGTAAGACAGCAGAATGGAGAAATTAGGCTTTGTGTTGACTTCAGGAATCTAAACAAATGCTCTAAAAAAGACAAATACCCCCTGCCTAAGATGGAACACTTGCTACAAAAAGTTTTAGGGGCTAGAGTCATGTCTTTCTTAGATGGATTTTTAGGTTACAATTTGATTGTTGTACATCCAGAAGATCAAGAAAAGACTGCGTTCACTACTCAGGGCACTTTCATGTCCTCCAAGATGCCTTTTGGACTGATGAATGCTGGGGCTACTTTTCAGAGGGCCATGGACATAGCTTTTGTGGTAGAGAAGGACAATTTTGTCCTTATCTACCTTGATGACATAACAGTCTTTTCAAATAGTCGCAAGGACCATTTCCAACATTTGAAGAAGGTGTTTCTAAAGTGCAGACAGTTTGGAATTTCTGTGAACCCAAAGAAGTCATAGTTTTCTCTAGAAGAAGGCAAACTTCTGGGACATATTTTTTCTACTGAAGGTGTGAAGATCGATCCAACAAGAGTTCAAGCAATTTACACATTGTCCATACCAAGGTAAAAATGGGACATTCAATCTTTCCTGGGTAAGATTAACTTTGTCAAGAGGTTTATTCCAAACTTTGCAGAGCTAGTGAAGCACATCACTTCCATGCTGAAGAAATGATTAGAAATAAAATGGATAGATGGTGCAAGAAGATCTTTTGAAGCCATCAAATAAGATATCATGGAAGCTCCCTCTCTAATCAGTCTAGATTATACAAGGGAGTTTTATATCTTCTCTTTTTCCTCTTATGATACACTTGCAACAGTTCTATTGCAGAAAAATGATGAAGGTGTAGAGCACCCTGTGGCCTTTTTCAGCAAAACTCTGAGGGAAGCTGAACTAAGGTATGACCTTATTGAAAAAGAAGCTTATGCTCTCATAAAATATTTAAAGGCATTTAGAATTTATATTCTACATTCCAAAGTGGTTGCATATGTACCTTCAGCCTCAGTAAAAGATGTCCTAACTCAGCCAAATATCGATGGAAAGAGAGCTAAATGGATTGCAAAATTCATAGAGTTTAACATAGAGGTGAAGCCCACCAAGCTTATCAGAGGCCAGGGCTTGGCTAAGCTTATGGCTGAGGAAAATTGCAGTTTGTTAGACATCAGTTGCATAGGTTCAAATTCAGGGGGTGAGTAGATAGAGGAAGCAGTAGAAGAGAAAGAGCAGAATCAGTCTTTGGCTGAAAATCTAGCCACCTGTGAATGGTATTTCGATGTAGTTCATTTTCTGTAGAAGCTAGAAGTCCCTCCAGGGAATAGCGCAAGTCAAGCCCAGGCCATTAAGCTTAGATCAACCAAATTCTACATTAATAAAAACCTGCTTTATTGGAAAGACCCATCAGAGATCCTCTTGAGATGTCTAGAGAAAGGACAATCTGCGGAAGTCATGCACCAGTTCCATTGTAGCATCTATAGAGGGAATCATTATTGGAAAACCACAACCCACAAGATCCTGAGAGTTGGGTATTATTGGCCTACTCTATTCTCTGATGTGCTTTCTTTTGTGAAGTCTTGTGACAAATGTCAGAGGTTTGTAGGAAGACAACAGCTAAAATCTCCGCCCTTGAAGCCAGTACATGCCAATGATCCTTTCTAGCAGTGGGGCTTGGACTTCGTAGGTGAGATCAATCCACATTCCAGTGGCCATCACAAATGGATCCTGGTATCCACTGATTATTTCACCAAATGGATTGAGGTTATACCCACTAAAAATTCTAATCATTAGGTTATCATAAAGTTCTTGAATGAGAATATTTTCACTAGGTTTGGTTGCCCAACCAAGATAGTCACCGATAATGCAGTAGATTTCAGGGTAGAAGAATTGGTGGACATGTGTGAATCCATGGGCATTCAATTGGTGCATTCCACCTCATATTATCCTCAAGGAAGTGGCCTCGAAGAATCATCTAACAAGAGTCTTGTAAGGATAATCAAAAGATTGTTGGAGGGAAACTAAAAGAACTAGGATTCCATGTTGTAGTTTACACTATGGGTTGACGGAGTTACCAACAAGAAGTCCATAGGAAATTCTCCATTTAAGCTGGTTTATGGAGCTAATGATGTTTTTCCTCTCCAGCTGATTCTCCCTGTGGCCAAATTCTTGCAAGAAGAACATGATGAAGAGAACATCATGGCGAGGAGAATGAGTAACTTGGTTGAACTACAATAGATCAGAAAAAAATTGGTTGAGAAGTCAAGAATTCATTAGAAGAAGATCAAAGAAACCTTCGATAGAAAGGAAAAAATGGACAGTTTTTCAGGTTCGTGACTGGGTTCTCAAATGGGATGCATTGAAGGAAAAGAAGGGCAACCATTGTAAATTTGATGCCTTATGGATGGGACCGTTTATCATTTCTCACGTTCAGATGAACAATACTTTCATTCTACACAATTTGGAGGGGGGTGGTGTTTTTGATGGCCCAGTAAATGGGTGGTTTTTGAAACTTTACTTCATATAAGGCTTTAAGGCCTTAATATTGTAATAGGTTTTTTTTCCCAGTTTTTTTTTTTTTTTTTTTGTGCAAATAAACTCCATGCCCAATGGAACACTAGGAGATAAATTTGTTTTGGTTTTTAATGGAAAGGCAGTAGTTTGCCGTTCTTGAAACCTCACAGGAAGGCTTTCATCCCCAGAAAGAGCCAGTGTTAGCCTTGAGGTGCAGTGCTACTGTTTTAACGGAAATGTCCCCTATTTTAGCTTTGATGGTCCACATGTCCTCTTTCTCTTCTTTGGCCATAAGCTAGACTTAAAAATTATACACTTGTGCTCATAAATATCGGCGGGTCCGCTCTCGGTTCATCTCTTTTTTGCTACAATATCCATTCTCCGATCCCTTCATTGATCTTCACACTGATCTGACGGTCCACATTTCATCCGACTAACGTTTTGCGCTCAGCTACTTCGACCAATCACCACCATTAGATGATTTCTGATAGATATAATGGCTATCATGCATATCGCTCAGGAAACAAGACAGAGGGATACCCACCCGATAAAGTGTTTTCCTCTCTCTCCTCCACTGCTATGTGGTGTGCAATGGATGGAATCGGGCGGGCTCCAACCTTTACCACTTACCGCTTGATGACCGCTCGATAGAAACCATTTCTGCTTGAACAAAACCACTCTTGGGCATTATCCTTCGAGCACCTCCTCCACCCGATAGACATTCAATCTACCCATTTGAGATCGGACGGCTCAGACCTATTCTACTCCCACCATGACTTCAAGCCTTCGGTGATTGATCTCCTCCATCCATTCCTTCTGATCCAACAGACCTCGTTCACAATCACCACAGTTCATCCTTTGTCGCCTAACCAACATTTTGACCATCGATCCACACCATCCAACGGCCCCATACCCCACTTCCCACCAGTCACCCGAGGAGGAAATTTGTTGGCTCTGTCATTGTTTTTGACAATTAGACAGTTGAACTAAAATAACAGAATGCCTAGCCGAAAGGGGAAAGAATAACAACACGATGCAGCCGAACCAATAGAAACGATCGTGGAATGCGCTGGCATGAGTGAACCACCTGACAACGCGGTGAAATTACCAGAATTTGATTACTGTGTTTGTTAGAAATAGAGCTCTCTAAGCTCATGTTTGTCTAGTTATGGCATCAAGTAGTTAAAAGACAGAGGGGACATATTAAGACATCTCGAACCTCAGAGAGTTCGAGAGTGTTGTAAAAAGCCTATAAATCGCTGAAAGTTCGAAGGAGTAGGTGTACAACTTTTGGAGACTATGGATACTCTGTTCCTCCCAGCGTCTCATCTTCATTACAGTAATACGAGCTTCTTTTGCTATTACATGTTCAATTACCATCTTCTTTTTTGTTCTAAGGTTGCACTTGAATATGTCATTCATGTTTTCTTTTGTGTCTAATGTGCTAGATCATTGTCATCTTATCTCGGCTTTGATAAATTAGATTTGCAAGCTTCATTTACTTTCTGTAGCTAGCCATTCATATGTGTTTATATATGTATTTTCTGGTATAGTCAGGATTCTCCATCTATTCATTGGATCTATAAACTATTGTGCATTAGTGGTCAAAAGCCTTGTCAAGCTGAGGGTGTTCATGCATGTCTTGAGTGAAAACAGAGCTGAAACAGTCATCTGACTTGATCCAAACCCCAATCCATTCCAATAGTTCAGAGAATGATATTGAAGATTTATATGTTACCAGGCATCTCCAAGCTACAACCAAGGAGAGTTTCCTGGAGTGCTAACAGTACCCAACATGTAATGTAAGACTCAGATGAAGCTTTGTGTATGAATAAGTGCAACAGAAGGTAAGACTATGACAATCAGCTGGATTGATTGGATCCATTGTGGTAAATAGATGATGACAAGACAATCATGAGGAAGGTAACCAGGAAGGGTAAAGTAAATAGATATGAGGTGTCAGGTGCCCTGGCTATGTTGGGAATGATTGTTATAAATGTTATGCACGCTATGCACAAATAAGGAAGTTATCATAACCTTTACCTCATATAATTATGTTGAGATCATGATTATGTTGATTTCTATATGTGTATACATGTATATATGTATGTCGTTGACTGACTAGATCATTATTATTTTATGTTGATGTTTATATGTTTGTATGTATACGTATGCATATTGTTTCCTGACATGATCATGATTGTTTATTGTAATGCTTATATATGTGTATGTGTTTATGTATATGTGTGACTGTCTGACAAGGTCATGAGGAATCATTCTCGGGGGGGAATGATTTCTTATGTAGGAAAATGACATGAAAAGGTTCCTCGTCTTATGAGGAGTCAATTGGGAAGAGTAGCCATGACAAATATATGAGGTCAGTATCATGTGGATATGAATTAAAATTGTATTCTTCTATTATGCTTATGTTTATGTTATGACATGTAACACTGAGGGATGCATTAGCGAAATAAAAGAAGTGTGGTATGCGACATGTTCGGACAAGCATGGATAAGACACTAGAAGAAAGATTTCTTGATAGAGGTACTATGCTTTTGGATGTGGGGTACTATTGTTGTGCATATGTTTTATATGTTGTATATGTTGCATCAATGATGTTGTGTGCATGCAGTGTTGTATGTATATAGTGCGTGTACATGTTCTTATGCAATGATTATGTACAAGGTGGTACAGATAGTGTTGTGTGCATATGGTGCTCTACGCATGCTGGATATGTATTGCTGTGTACAGATGATGCTATGTACATGTTGGATAACCAGTGCTATGTAAATGTGGTGTTGTGTGCATGTTGTACATGTGCTGCTATGCACATATGTTTTTGTGTATATTCTTGTACAAGTGGCATTGTGTGCATGATTGTAGAAGTGTTATTGTGTACATGTTGTACAAGTGGCGCTATGTGCAGGTGGTCTTGTGTACATATAGTGCATGTGGCACTCTATATAAGTGGTGTCGCGTACATGTCATGTATGTGGTACTACGTACATGTGGTATTGTGTACATGTTTCATAGGTGGTGCAATGTACATGTGGTGTTGTATACACATTGTGCAGGTGGTGTCATCTACATGTGATGTTGTGCACACGTTGTGTAGGTGGTTGTGATATATACGTGGTACTGTGAACATGTGGTACATATGGTAGTGGTGTAAATGTGGTATTATGTACATGTCGTAAATGTTGTATTGTGTACATGTGGTACTATCTATATACATTGTGTAGTCGCCGTATTGTGACATGTGTATTCATTATGTTGTACTTAGTGTGGGTACATGTATTGTGTGGTGTTGTACATCGAGTATAGATGTATGAGTTGTGTTGTATATCAAATGTGTATGAATTTTTGGTGTCACACATTGTGTGTGGATGCATGTCTTGCAATGTACATTGTGTATGTATATGTGTTGTGTTATGTTGTGTTGTACACTGGGTGCAAGCGTATGTATTATGTTGTTTTGTACACTGGGTGTAGGTGTATGTGTTATCTGTCAGGTGTAGATGCATGTATTGCATGATTTGGTACGTCATGTGTGGTTGTATGTGTGGGATGTACATTATGTGTGTGCGCACATGGTCTAGGAGAAGGCATTAGGTGTTTTTCTAGTGTGGTAATCGATTCAAAGTGCATACGAAATAAAGACAAAGGTAGAAGCTAAGGATTGATGAAAGGATAAATATCAACATTTTATTTCAGTTTTATCTTGCATGTGATTTATGATTATGGTATAGGATGATTATATGTTATTTATGATTATGGTTAGTGATGGTAATGTGTGATTTATGATTTTGATCTATGATAGTTGTGTTTTGAGCTAACTTGATGTGATATGTTATACATTATGATTTGATCGAAGATGTTAGTTTGACTTGTTGTGACAGGAAGTGAACATAATTGCAAATGTACCTTATTGACGAGTTACAGATGAGGTATGATTTGAAGTTATTTCAATTTATTTTGAATATTATGGGAGGTATGTTCTTGGTACAGGAAGCATGGAAATTCTTAGTTGGGTGGTTGAAACCGACTGCAAGTATTAACAGCAATAGGAAAAAGAAATTGGAACATGAAGCAGTATGTTGGTAAAGCACTTCAGGAGAAGGGCCACTGTGGGACATTAGTGCCCAATAGTGAGCATGGATTTCCATGAGCATGTTATGACTGGTCTGATGAGTTTAAGGTAAGGATATGCCTTGGTTTTTTTATATTTCAATGCAAGGAATTATTTCCAAGAGATGGACTACCCGAGATCGGGGTGCTAGTGGAGCTTGGAAGGTGTGTGACTGCACGGAAGGCGATGACCGAATTGCCCGAGGGACTATGTAGCAGAGAAGGGAAGACGAGGGATGGATTTTTTTTGGTTATTAGCATTGCCAAATGGAATCAGATGCACATTGGTAGTGTGCCTTGGAATAATGAGCTGATAACTGTTCATTGAGAGGACAGGTGGTACGCACTTATAACGTTGGACATTGGATGCAAATTTTATTTTGCAGTGGATTCTGGAGTTCCTAGAAACGAGGTGAATCTTGGTATTATTTCGATGGTGGGGGTGTGTAACTCTAGATTCCCTTGTTGCGGATGTAGGCATCGTATATTTTTTATTTGTTGGTTGAGAAAATATGAATATGTGTGTATTATTATAGATAATGTATAGAGATGGATATATAAAGCTCCATAGACAATATGGTTATTTTCGAGTTGAATCAAATGTGTATGTGTATCTGTGCTTATTGTAAATACCATAATGAGATGTGTTATAAAGCTCCAATAAATGGTATGTTTGTCATGTTTCAGCAGTGGTCATTATAAATACTGCAATGAGCTATGTTATAAATCTCTATGGTTACTATGTTTTCTTTTCAGTAGTCTTGTTGGTTATAGGTGTCATTGAACACGAAGGACAATGTTCCCACAAGGGGGAGGGTTCTGTAATAGCCTTGGTGAAACTTCCATGTAAAAATATATATATGGCCATGGTGATGGGACACGTATTCCAAGATGAACTGCGGGGGAAACATCCTAATGGGTGTTGATTCATTTTATAATGGCTAAGGCTTTGGGAAGGAAAAATGGCATTTTTGGCACATTTATTTATGAAAATAATGGAAAATAGGAGAAAAGTAAGGTGAAAGGTCACATGTTGCATGTGAGGATCAAATTGAAGGAAAATAACGGACAATGAAGAAAATAGAGGCCTCATTCATAAAAAGGATTTTGAGGATCAGTGGGAATGTTCTTAATTAGTGTAAGCTCTTCGCTCAGGCTTGGTCAATGAAGGATTTTGATAGATTTTGGTGGATCTCTCTTCTATTCTCTCTCTCATACTTTTGTAGACTTTGTGTTTTCTTGAAGCACTCTTGGAGGGTATGGCATTCTTGGATTCTTTGAGCAAGAAGGGAATGGGAGAGTAGGAAAGCACAAGAGGGCATTGGGATCAACAACTACATCATATTTTCTTGTAGGTGCCGAGTTGCATGTATGATTTCTTCACCAGTTGTGGCATGCATGGCATATGCATGTGGATTATTGGTTGTGATTTGTCATTGACATGGAGGATGGCTTGGATTGATAGTGGATTGCCTAGCCTTTCCATTTCCTGTATAGACATGGTGATTGTGGGTTTACTTTCATTATTTGTTTTTGTTAGTTGTCATGTTTCCTTCGCTTGGGTTGAGTTATTAGTTCCTAGAATCCATGGTTGGATAAATGCTCTGGAAACCCTTTAACATCTTGGGTTGAGTTACTAGTCCTAGAAGCCTTGGTTGTACACATACTATGGAAGCCCTTGGTGGGTTCAATTACTAGTCATGGTAGCCTTGGCTCGACAACCGCTCTCGAAGACCAATGATAGTTGTGGGTTGAGTTACTAGTCCTGGAATCCTTGGTTGGAACAAATGCCCTAGAAGCCCTAGAAATCTTGGATGGAGACCAATCTGATGATGGTTTTGTGATGTTTGACGATGAAGTGTAATCACTATTTGATGGGCTGAGGTGGATGGCCTCTGGAAACTATGGATGAGTTATGATTGATGCATTCTATGATATCACACATTCATGCTTGGAATATGGCACGGTGGTGAATGGATGAAGAGATATTTGGCTCAGCCATTCTACAATTGGGTGGGACATGGAAGTCCCATCTTGGGTTTGGATTTTGTTTCATTAATGAAAGTTTATTTCTCTTGGTATTTCTATGAGTATTATGATGGATTATATGTGGTGTATATGGTTGTGATTTCATTGATATTTATGTCCCTAATATGTTGGTTATGTATATGTTTTATGACAACAGCTATGAATGGCTCTCATCATGTTTTTACCTGTAAATGAATGAACAATGTATCTGTTGTCACTCAATGCTAAATGAGATATCAGTTTCCCAGAGTGCAAAATAGAAGTGAAGTTTGAAGCCATTTCCCAAGCCACATAATCTCTCAAAGATCAATGGGACCCTCAACATTGAATAGTGCTTAGAACAAGCTTTCCAACAGTAGGTGGAAGTCCAAAAATGGACTACAGGATCAGAAATTAGAGCAAATTGAAGCTTCCATTTGAAAGCTAGAAAGTAAAGAGGAAAAAACCAAGGGAAGGCTAATCGAAATCGTAGTTTCCTACAAGAAGCAGTGGGGGAAAGGAAAGAGAAAATTGCGATCAACGATCACTGATATCAGTGATCGAAAATGTCAAAGGTCACAGGAGCATCGCAAATCACAATTAGCAATTGAAGTTTTCAAGGTTCAGGCTTATCGGTGATTGGCAGGTCCAAGGCATCGCAAATTGGCGCATCGGCTTATCGACAATCTTGTAGCCCTAAGATCCCACTATCCTACAATCCCATAATCCCTTGATCTTGTAGTTCTGTAGGCCTACACATCGAAGGTCCCGCAATATCAAAGACCCTATAATATCGGCAAATTGGCGATCAGTGGGCCCAATGGAACATTCTTAAGGAATTGCAGGGGAAATACGCCGATAGTGTTAAAATAGAAGGGGAAGGCCGAAGCCGATTTATAAAGGAAATCAATTGCAAAACCAGAGGCATATATGCCTTTTCTCTCTTCTCCAAGGTGGTCACATGGAAAAATCTTATTGGTCCTAAGAATCCATGGGGTAGCTGACATCAGCACGACATGGCGGTATGGAAGACACGTGGGATGTTGATTTGGAATTTTCAGGGGTCCTATGGGGGCATATCTAGGTGACATTTGTCACCATTCAAGAAGTGCCACGTGACATAGATGACATCACCAATCTCATAGATTGGCGATTGCGTAGGTCAAACTTTCTCCTCTAGCAAAGTCCCTCCTGGCTTGCGATTGTGGTATGTGATCGACTCTCCTGGATGCGATATTTTATGTATAATAACTTATGAAAAATTGCATCCAACCAATCGACCACTGCTATGAAAGGTGGTAAAGAGGCTCCCTCTCCTATGTTGCGATTGTGATACCCCAGGTGGGCCCAATACCGCATATCGACGATCGTAAGTCAAGAGGAGATATCAAAGGAAAGCACTAGAAATTTCTGAAATGTACGAATCTATGTATAAAAGGAAAAAGGCCCCCCAGATAAGAGTCGAATAGCTCTAGCGCCTTATGGCTAAGCACTAGGTCACTTTCCCTAGTCATATGAGAAGGAATGAAAACAGGGGCTGAACCATATGGGGCCTAAAGGGGATCAGAACTCACCTTTTTTATGGTTTTTTTTAAGTGTAAGAGGCTGATGGCGAGAACCCCTGACTCAACGATAAAACAGAATTACGATTCATATCAGGGCTCCGATAGTGTTTTTACAGGGAGTATGGAAGGGCAGATGAGTCGGTAGCTATGATTTGAGTTTGTTATGGCCATTACGCATGTCACTCCTGGTTCCTAGAAAAGAATTAAAGAGGTTCAGGAAAAAAGCGATAGGGAACCCACAAAGAGAATGAAGCGTAATTTATTAGAGACATGGTTGAAACCAAAGACTAGCAAAGCGGAGTGGAGTGGAGATATTTATAGGACCATCATTAAGTTTATTTCCGAAGTCTTGTTTCTGTGTTTTTTTATTTCGGTTCATTTCTAAATTTTGTTTTTATATTTGTGATTGATTTCTTTATGCTATTTTACTCCCAATAAAGACATATTTCTATTTTAATAATGGGAGGCGATAGAGCCAACATGTCGGGACAGCTAGCCATGTTGGCAGCTAGAGGTTCTCCTGAGATATTTTGTAATTCTCTGTTTCTCCCTCTCCTTATAAAAGGGAGGAAGAAACACTTAGAAAAGGTTCTGAATTCTGAAGAGAAAACACATTTTATCTCTGTGATTGTATTACCTCAAGATCTGCATCTTCTAGGATATAAATGAATTAGTGGTGATTCCAACCTTCGAGTATTACAGTGTGTTATTTATGTGTTAAAATTTGATTATGTTCACATTTCCTCTCTGATTTCATGCAATTGTAGCAGCTAGAAATATCTCATATGTTCTTACGAATTCTTTTTTGTTGACTAGTTAATGCACATGCTTATATGTACTTCTAAGATTATATCTTTAAATTTGAGCTCCATGAATCATAGCATCCAATCCTCTTACATCCATATGTATGGCTTTAAATCGAATAAGTATAGAAATCTTGAGGTTTCAAGATCTATGTGATGAGTTAGTCTTCTCCCTCTATTCTTTCATTACTTTACAAAAGCGGATTAAAATATAAGTCCTCGAATTACTCGGCCTCCACTATTTTTTACCTATATTACCATGATTTGTATATGTGAAAGGATACTCGAAATACATGGCTTATACCCTTGGATGAAGGAACCAATCCATGCTTTTATTTGTATATTTGTAATTACTATGTGTATAAGATGTATATGATGTCTCCGGTTTCCTGAAGATCATATAAGACACATAAATATGGATGTTACCAGGCACTGGTCTTCTAAGCAATCCAAGGCTATCTCTGGAAGTGACAACATCTTTTGGCATCGTTGTTGGGGAACATATTGAAGGATTTTTCCCCTAGGGTACGGCAAGTGAAGCACTCTTTATGTAGGTGAGCAAAGACGTTCTGATTGCATCCTCATCACCTTGGAAACTTCACAAATCTTATTATCATTTATCATCCTAGATTTTAGAAAGCCTCACACTCACTCAGATACTTCATAGCAGAAAAACCCTTCCGTATATGATCCAGAGAAATTAATTTCCAAGAGAGTTTGGAAGGAGAAAACTTGTACTACCTATACTACTATTTCATCATCCTTTGAAGCCTCCTCATCCAACTCCCAACACATTGTCAGTCACGACTCAAATATAACTCCTAAGGTCCTTACATACCTTGGAGAAGATAATCTAGAGCATCATGCCCCTAAAGCAGAGATCAAAGTGGAAGAAATATTAGTAACGACTCCTATTGTTTCATTTCCTCATCCTCTTGAGATTGAAGGAGGTAAATCTATCCTCAATAACAACAATATTCACATTTCTCTCAATCTAGATACTCCAACCACTCCGATTTTGACCCAAGTTCCTCCTATAAATATTAATCCTCCTCCATTAATCCAGATGGTTGTTATGGGTTTCTTACTAAATAAATATGCCCCTCTTTATTTCCCCCAACCCCTAAGTAATATGCCCCAGGATTACCTAAATATTTTTCCTAAGTTCAATGGGGAAGACGAAAATACTGTGCAAAGACACATTGAAATCCTTTGTGCCTTTGTTGAAAATCTGAATGTAGAACAGTTGGATGTGGTCTTGAGACTCTTTGTACAATCTGTTGATGGAGAAGCCAGAAAATGGTTCAAACCCCTAACCAATGCATCTATTACAACCTGAGAAGAACTCAAAAAAATCTTTAACATAAAAGTGGGATGAAGAAAGAGATCATCAATATGTCTTCCCTAAGTTCAATGCTATAAGGAAGAAGCCTAAAGAGGATATATCATAATTCATAAAAGGATTTAATAAGTAGTATAATAACCTTCCCATTGACATAAAGCCTCGCTAAGCTACTGCTCATGTAGTATTTGTGGGAGCCCTTGAGTCTGAATTTGGATTTACCCCAAGGGAGAGGAAGTCTGGTACTTTAGATCAATTCCAAGTGGATGCTCTTGAGCTAGAAGAAAATTTCACCTTGGCAGGGAAGTCAAGAGGAAAGCATAATCCTCATGAAAATAAAATCGGGAAAGAAGAATCATACTCCTCTAGTCAAGATAAAGAATCACCAGATCTAAAGTGGGAAGAAATTGAGAAGCTCATTAAGAGTTTATCGGACAAAGTGGGGAACTTTGAGCTCAAGAATAAGAATCTCCCTAAAAAGAATGCTCAAGGTAACAAAACAGGGTTCAACCCATAGTACTGAAGGCCGCCATTGCAGATAATCCAAAGGGAAGGAAAATATCAACTCGATTAGATCCCTCCACATGTGTATCTAGAAGATGATCTATATGAACAAATACCAGATACACATGAGACACAAGGAAGGCTGTATTCCTCCTTCTTTGAAGAGGATCAGGAAAACATGGCTCACCATGAGATGTGTCCTTATAGAGTAAAAACAAATGAGGATGTCATAGGGGATTATTGTAAAAAAAATTATATTTCATGCAAGCACTGATACATCAAAAGTATGACCTCAGATATTCAAAAAAGAGGTCAAAAGAAAATGAAAAACAAGAGGAAACTACTCCCAAAAATATACCCCAGTATTAAATAAAGGAAAATGGAAGCTGAAAACTAATCCACGGAAAGTAAAATCATCCTTAAATAAGGAATGAAATAGATCTGAGGAACATACAAAAGAAAAAATACTCATTCTAATGAAAACTACCAACAATAAAGAAAAAGAAATAGATCTTGGAGGCGTAGAAAAGGGCTAGTCTTCATACAATCTCCAGAAGGAACTCAAGAAGGTAAAGATCCATGTTCCCCTAACTGAACTTAGAAAATAGCCAATGTATAAAGTTCAAGTCTCTCAGTTCATGCTTCCATCCACTTTAGTACAGACCCATGATTGTTTAAACCTTTAAGAAGATAAACCAATGGTTATTTTGGGCCTCATGTTGAATAACTTAACTCTTCCACAACACCCTTCTATGTGACCCTGGTAATCCATGACTTCTGTTATCACTCAGGTTGTTCCCTTTGACTCCCAAGGGAATACGGCCAAGGTAACCATAAACCAAGATTTGGACTGCAAGTCCTAGCCTACCAGTAGTCAGAGAGGGCTCTCTCTTTAGGATTTAGCTTTGTTTAAGGAATGATTTTAGGCTAGATATGAGGCACATGGGTTTTCATTTTGATTGATGGGATGGTTGATCTATTCAAGTAGAGTTGGCATGCAAAGTGTAAGAAGTTCAAACCATTGGGCTTGGAGTCAATGAATGTGAATTGAAGGGTGTGTTTTCTTTGGTAGAAGAGGGGAATATGGAGCAGGATATTTACACATGGCACAATGATTTATGCTGGAACAAAGATGAAATGGAGTTCAGGGGATGAGAGGCAATTACAGATCTTTCATCCAGCTAAAGAGGGAAAGTGGATGAAGGCTGAATAGGGCAATGAAGAATTCCTAGGCAGCATTCATATGTGAAGGAAACAACTTAAACATGTTTAATTAAAAATGCATATTCATCACTGATTTAGAGGAAAAACATAGAAAAGTTACAAGAATTAAGCACAGAGGGCATGAAAACCAGTTCTGTTCTATTCCCTTTTCCTGCAACTTAGATTAGGATATTATAGATGATACAACTACATATAAACTGATAAACAGAGGGAGGAAAGACTTATTGAACCGTGAGCAAGCACGAGAATTCCATATCAAATTCTTTAGCCATTAAAAGCACGACCAGCTAGTTCAGATGTAAGCATTCCAACAATCTTTGATTACAGAAGTTCCTAATATTTACAGTGCAACTCTCAAATGAGAGATCAACCAAACAACCCTCCAACCCTTGTTATATTGTTTTAGGGCTGTATTTATAGGTAAAATATATACAAAAAAATCTGTTAGAAGATCTTAGGAAATAAATGCAATTAACCTAACTTCTCTTGCAAGTAATGTAAAAATATCTATCTAATGTTGTGCTGGGGGCAACTGTTTCAAAAACGAGGCTATGTGGCGTCCTCCAGTAGCTCTACTTGTCCAATCTGCAATTGCCGCGCTCTCCATTTCTTATCTGCACCTCTTAGTCGGTTCTGCTGCTCTTAGGTGACTGCGATCTTTATTAAATCTGATATGCCTTGGTTTAATGGCCTTTAACTCTGTTCTGGCATTCATTGACTTTGATGGAAGCCTCTAATGTTCCTCTGCTTTAATATTGTCG
This sequence comes from Pinus taeda, assembly GCA_000404065.3. Taxonomy (NCBI): domain Eukaryota; kingdom Viridiplantae; phylum Streptophyta; class Pinopsida; order Pinales; family Pinaceae; genus Pinus; species Pinus taeda. The sequence continues at coordinate 43,637 of APFE030296045.1, forward strand.
ATCTGATACTCTCTGTCGCTTCACTGATACTCTTTTAATTGAATATGGGCTTCATCTTTCCTCTGATATGCTCAAAACTGTGAAATCGCCCCTTTTTAGCCCTTTTTGGCAAAAATGACCGCTGCAAATCCTACGCTGGATGAGGCTTTTCCATTTTGGCCCTTTTCCCATAACAATGCCTCAAAAATTGCCTCAATTTTTTTATTTTGGGCCTCGTAAGCTGCATTTTTGCCTTTGCACGCTTTTCTTTTGGCGGATGATGTTAGCGGTACGGCGGATGATGTCAGCATCAGGCCCAGTACGGCAGATGATGTTAGCATGATGTCAGCGGTGGTACGATAGATGACGACAGCGAGGTGACGTGGCAGGGTGACGTCAGTGGGTGACAGGGCACGGGTACAACACACTGGCAGGCGAGGTGGTGGCATCGTCATGCGGTGACGTAAGCAATAGGGGAGGGCGGTAAGCGGTTTGCGTCGGACCCCTTTTGGTTCGGGAGTGGTATGTTTCAAGGGCAACCCGATGCAATGAAAATCCGACAACTGTCCCGGTGTACGATGGTGAAACCGTCGATCATCGAGTATTATCATGCCGTTACGAAGGGGCGCCCGATATTGACGAGGGCCGTCGGATCTGTGGGGAGTGATCTGACGGTGGACGGGAGGGCAAGATGAATGAGTTTTAATAAAAATGCGTGTGCGATAAACATTAATTATTCGCGGCCTCGAGTGGGTTTTGGACTTTAGGTTAGAGGTTAATGTGTTTTGGCGTGGGACTATGGTTATTTATTAATCGGACATTAATAAAATCCAAATGCAATGTGCGCGGAGGGTGTGGTATGGTGTTATGTGTGGGGGGTTTAATATGGTTATTTATTTAACCAGAAGTTAAATAAATCCCAAGGGTAATGACGCGGAGGGCTAACAATGGGTCCCAAATGGACCTAAGGTTTCCCAAATTATATTTATTTTGCTATAGTTGCCATGGGGTGGGATATTTAATATTTTGGGCTTTTTATATAGTTTTTTGGTAGAATAGGGGGAGGGGAAACGATTTAAGGAGCTAGATAATAGGGTTTGATGTTAAAATGAGGTCTGTCGAATGAAAAGGAGGGGATGCATGCTAATTTATGGAAACTTAAGCATAGGGAAATGAACGGATTGTGTAAAGATTAATTTTTAGACAAGAAATGTGGCTTATTTTCACTAAGTCAACTCAGATGTCAACTTGGTTTTTAACAAGGATGGAGTGAAAACTAGACTAGTTGGGCAGATCCCAAGGTCCTCAAGGGGATGTTAGTGAGTGATTTGGGAAATAAGAAGAAGGGGGAGTTAGAGATTCCTTGTTGTACCACCAAACAACTACCATGGTGCCAATTCCATAAGTATTGTTTGATAAGGCCACAACTGATTACCAATCTGCTTCTCCAACCTCAAACTACTTACCCAGCCTACTTTACCTAGCATCTTTTTCTTCTTTTGGTTTGGGTGCACTTGGACTTGCAAACCCAACTTTACAACTTTTTCTTTTTTACTGTCCTCCTAACTACATCTATACTTATTTCATCCAGGGGCTCAGATTAAGCTGTTGAGCACCCTTGCTTCTCTACCTATCTGAGAATCTGCCAAGTTTAAGCTGTTTGGATAGATAATAATTCTCTATATTCTACAACAGGAAATTGAAACCTAGGGAGACCAAGATTAAGCTGTTTGGATCTCCCTTAAATTGAAAATTCTTCAAAAATGGAATAACTCATCAAAATTTCAATACAACAGAGGCACTTAGGCTAGCAGACTCTCATGGACACTTCTTTGGCCTCAGTAGCAAATATGGAACATTGCAGCCTGTAGAGCATGACATATTTGGCATGTAAAAAATTTCAATCATGAAATATGAATACCTGCTATGAGTAGGAGGCTAACAACTTCTTATTGCATAACTATATGTTGGACTCTAGGGCCTCACATAACCTCATGCCCTTGGTCGCGATGGAACAACTCGGCTTCTAGATCAGTAGACACTACAAGGACCTATACTCCTTTGACTCTAAGAGAGTCAAATGCTTGGGAATGATAAAAGATCTGGTAGTAAACCTAGCCCAGATCCCTGTGAAAAGTGTACTGATGGACATAGTGGTGGAAGATGTTCCCCCTAGATTTGACATGCTTGTATCTAGGTCTTGGGGTTCCAAGGTGGGGGGCTCTATAAAATTAGATCTAACTTATGCCACTATTCCCAATTTTGGAGGCGAAGAAAGGAGGTTGTACAAAGAGTCCATATTTGTAAAGACTATGACTACAGTTGAAGGTTCTAGAAATTCTCCTACATATGGAAAATAAAGTGACCTCTCCTTCCTAGTCTTAGAAGAATATGAGACCATGTTAGAAGAAAATTAGGTACATCTAATGATGCATTTAGATGACCAACACACAGACAAAAACAAAGTATGGAAATTATACTTTGATGGAGCTAATTCAAAAGAAGGAAATGGAGTAGGAGTATTGTTGGTAAGTCTAGAGGGAATCTTGATACCCCTCTCATTCAAGCTAGAGTTTGAGGTAACCAAAAATGTGGCGGAGTATGAAGCATTGCTCCTTCGGCTACAAACAACAAGGAATATGAATATTGAATGCTTCACTATGCATGGAGGCTTTGAACTGATTGTAAAGCATATCCGAAATCAGTATCAGGCCAAACACCCCAAATTGACGACCTATTAGAATGAAGTATGGGATTTAATCGATAAATTCATCCTCGCCTTTAATATCCAATTTCTGCCCATAGAAGAAAACATAATGGTTGATTCCCTTGCCGTAGCAACAAGCAACTTCCATCTCCTCAAAATCAGCTTCTTAGGCATGAGGTGGAGGTTAGACATAAACCCTCTATAATTGATAATTTCAAGCACTCGTAGGTATTCACGTACGATGAGTAGGTCAAGTGGTTTATAGAAGTAGTTGGTGAGTTCACTAGCTCGACTATTGATTAAGAAGAGGAACAAGAGGCAAATCAAGAACTAACTTCGTGGGACAACACAATGGCCGGACATAAAATTCTATAGCTGGAAGGGAATACTATTCCTCATGAGCTAGTTCCACTGAAAAAATTATTTAACTAGAATGACGTAGCCTTGAAAACATGGCTCCGGAGATGGACGAGCAAGTAGAAGATTGCAATATTGGCCCAGAAGATGAACTCCAGATGGTTCGAAAATCAAAGGGAATCACCTCATGATGCAAACAGAGGTATTTGAATATTTTCAAAACCTATAATAATATTTTTTCTTGGTCTTATGAGGATTTAAAATCATTTTATAATAACATCATACAGGATAAGATTCATTTGAAGAGTGGAATAAAACTATGAAAGACAAAGCTTAGGCATCTTAATCCACTCTAACTCCCCTCTATTGAAAAATAAGTGAGTAAGCTTCTACAATCTAAAACCATAGTGCCTTTAAGATACTTAGAGTAAGTGGCTAATCTAGTCCCAGTCCGAAAGAAGAATGGGGAAATAAGGTTATGCGTATATTTTCGTAACCTTAATAGAGCATCTTTGAAAGGAAATTACCCACTTCCCAACATGGATTATATATTACAAAAGGTGGTGGGATCAACTAGAATGTCCATGATGGATGGGTTCTCTAGTTATATCCAAGTGACAGTCCACCCTAATGATCCAAAGAAGTCTGCTTTCACCACCACTTGGGGAACTTTCATGTATGCTCGCATGCCTTTCAGTCTTGTGAATGCAAGGGCCACCTTTTAGAGAGCTATGGATATAGCTTTTTGAGGGGAGAAATACAACTTCGTAGTGGTATATTTGGATGATATCACAATCTTATCTTAGACCGATGAAGAACACATCCTCCACTTGAATCTCACCTTTGATAAATGTAGGAGTTATGCGTTGTCTTTAAATCCCAAGAAGTCTCAGTTTGCCTTGAGTGAGGGGAAGCTACTAGGACACATAGTAGCACAAGAAGGAGTGAAGATCAACCGTAAGCGAGTCGAAGCTATGAGTCAAATTTTGTTTCCTAGGAGTAAGAAAGAGGTCCAAGTCTTCTTGGGGAGAATCAATTTCTTGAGAAGGTTCATACCCAACTATGCAGAAATAGTGAAGGGTATCATTGATATGATAAAAAGGGAGAATGAAGTCAAATGGATCTCTAACTCTTGAGAGTCTTTTACTAGAATCAAAGAAGCTTTTGTTGGAGCACCGATACTAGTCAGTTGTGACTACTTTGTATCTTTTTATATATTTTCTTTTGCTTCTCTACATACTATTGATGCAGTTCTACTACAAAAGAATAAACATGGTTATGAGAAGCCAATATCCTTCTCCATCCAAGTCCTGAGGGATGCTGAGCTGAAATATAAAATATTTTAGAAACAAGAATATGCACTAGTCAAAGTTGTAAAGGCATTTCAAGTGTATGTTCTACATTCAGAAATCACAACATTTGTCCCAATGACAACGGTGAAGGAAATCCTTGTGCAAGGAGACAATGAAGGAAAAAGGGGTAGGTGGATAGAAAAGATACAGGAATATAAGTTGGACACAAAGCCTACTAAGCTCATAAAGGGTTAGGGATTGGCAAAGATTTTATCAGAATCTAAATGCCAAGCTTTCAGAATAAACCTAATAACAGAGGAAGGCAGAATAGAAGTCCAGTAGAATGGGGTTAAAACATCAAAGCAAAAGATCTATTCTAAATATGAGTGGTCACCCAAGTACAATAATATCATGCATTATCTCTTGTTCCTGAGGTGCCCACTAGGGGTAGATAAATCTAAGTATAGGACTTTGAGATTGCAAGGTCAAAGTATATCATATCCAATGGTCAACTCCCCAGGAAGGATCCAGAGGGAGTTTTGCTATTATTCTAAGTGGAGGGTGAAACCCATAAAATTATTGAGGAATTTCATGGGGGAGTTTGTGGAGGTCATTATAGCTGGAAGACCACAGCTCACAAAATCCTCAAAGAAGGATTCTATTGGCCTACACTATTCAGATATGTGCATTTACTAGTCAGGTCTTGTCATAAGTGTCGAGTCTTTGCTAAGAGAAAAAAACTCTCTCCTTTTCCCCCGATCCCAGTGCATGTCGACGAACCTTTTAGGCGGTGGGGACTAGACTTCATAGGAGAGATAAACCCACCTTCTAGTGGCCAGCATAAGTGGATATTAAGGGCCACATATTATTTCACCAAGTGGGTAGAATTCATCCCAACTAGAAATCCTACTTACTCAGTGGTAATTAAGTTGATGGAGGAGAACATATTATCACGTTTTGGTATCCCCATCAAAATAATCATTGACAATGCCTAAGTCTTCTAATCAGAAAAATTCAACAACTTCTGTCAAAAATTCAATATCATCATAGGGCACTACACTACTTACTATCTTCAGGCAAATGGTTTAGCTGAGTCCTCAAATAAAATTGTGGTGAGAGTGTTGAAGAAGATCATCACCAAAAATCAGAGGAATTGGGACACCCAATTGAAGTTTGCACTATAGGAAAATCGAGTAACTCCAAAATGCTCCATTGGAAAGTTGCCTTTCGAGTTTGTGTATGGTAAGGTTACAGTCTTCCCAATCCAATTAGCAATGCCAGTGGTAAAGTTACTGTAAGAAGTTGAGGACTATCCAAGTGATTTGATGTGAAGGATAAACAAAATAGTTGAGCTCCATGAAAATAGGGAACAGGTGGGGACTAAATTGGAAAATTACTAGTAGGAGATGAAATCCCTATTCGACAAAAAGGCCAAGGATCGACCTCTTCAACTGGGAGATTTAGTTCTCTGATGGGATGTCTAACAAGAAGAAAACGGTAAGAACGAAAAATTTGGTGCACTATGGTACACCCCTTTCAAGATTTCAAAAGAAAACGGAAATAATACTTACTTACTTCAGAATCTGGAAGGTGAATCGTTGGAGCTACTAGTAAATGGTCTGTTCCTCAAACTTTATTTTCATAATTAAAAGGTATTGTCTTGCACTCATTGTAAATACCGTGTGTTTTGTAATGATCATATGAAATTTCCATTTTTCTATTTAAAAGTTCCACTTTCACAAAATTTTCACTTGTTTAAGAAGACTCCATTCCCAACAGAGACAAGGCTACGGGTCTGTAGGTTCTCAGCACCTTGCCAACAAGGCATTGTTCCCTGTTGGAGCTAATGTTGTCAGTCACAGCTAGATGAGATATCGATTGCGGATAGTGCAAAAGAGTAGTGAATTTTGAAGCCATTTCTTAAGCCACATAAGCTCTCAAAGCTTAATAGGACCCTGTCTGTTGGAAAATTTGATGCAGTGTGGTTTGCCCCTTTCAAGATTCCAGAAGAAAAAGGAAATAATACTTAGTTACTCGAGAATATCAAAGGTGAATCATTGGAGCTACTAGTAAATGGTCAATTACTCAAAATTTATTTTCATAAAAGGTATTGTCTTGCACTCATTGTAAATATCGTGTGTTTTGTAATTATCATATGAAATTTCCATTTTTCTGTTTACAAGTTCCACTTTCACAAAATTTTCAGTTGTTTAAAAAGACTCCATTCCTAATGGAAACAAGGCTATAGGTCTCTAGGTTCTCATCACCTTGCCAGCAAGGCACTTTCCCCAGTTGGAGCCAATTTTGTCACTCACTGCTAAATGAGATATCAGTTGCCGAGAGTGCAAAAGAGTGGTGAAGTTTGAAGCCATTTCCTAAGCCACAGAAGCTCTCAAAGATTAATTAGACTCTCTTTGTTGGATAGTGGAAGTCCAAAAATGGACTCTTGGATCAGAAATTAAAGCATATTGAAGCTTCCCTTTGAAAGCCAGAAAGAAAAGAGGAAAAGATGAAGGGAAAGCTAATCACAATCATAGTTTCATAAGAGAAGTGGCAAGGGAAAGGACATAGAAACTTGCAATCAGAGCATCAGAGGTCCCAAGTGCATCACAAATCGTAATCGGTGATCAAAGATTTCAAGGTTCAGGCTTATCGGTGATCTGTGGGTCTAGGGCATTGCAAATTGGCACATCATCTTATCGGTGATCCCATAGTTCTGCGATCCCATAGTCCTACAATCTCACAGTCCCACGATCCTGCACATCTGAGATCGCGCATTATCAGAGACCACACAATATCAGAAAATCAACGATTGAAGGGTTAAGGAAATCAGAAATCCATGCATCGACTTATCGTCGATCTTGCAGTCTTGCAATACCACAGGCCTGCAATCCTGTAATCCCGTGACCTCGTAGTCCCGCACATCATAGATTCGCAATATCAGAAAATTGGTGATCAATGGGCCCAACGGACCATTCTTAAGGAATTGTGAGGGGAACACGCAATAATGTTAAAGTGACAGGGGATGGCCAATGCCAATTTACAAAGGAAATCAATTGCAAAACCAGAGGTAGGTAGGCGTTTTCTCTCTTCTCAAGGGGGGCCACATGGCAGAATCTTATTGGTACTAATAATCCATAGGACAACCGATGTTAGTAAGATGTGGTGGTATGGAGGACACGTGGCATGTTGATCTGCCATTTTCAGGGGTCCTATGGGGGCATGTCTGGGGGACACGTGTCACCACTCAAGAAGTGCCACATGGCATGGATGACATCACTAATCCCATAGATCGGTGATCGCATAGGTCAAAGTTTCTTCTCCACCAAAGTCCCTCTGGGCTTGCGATTGCAATATGTGACCGACCATCCCGGATGTGATATTTTATGTTTAATACCTTATGAAAGTTCGTGTCCGGATAATTGGCCAATGGTTTGAAAGGAGGTAAAGAGGCTCCCTCTCCCATGTTGCGATTTTGATATCCCAAGTGGGCCCAATTGCGCACATCGACGATCACAAGGGTGAAGAGGAGATATCAAAGGTAAGCATAAAAAATCACCAAAATGCGGGAATCTATGTATAAAGGGAAAAAGGCCCCTCAAACAAGAGTCTAAAGGCTCTAGTGCCTTAGGCCAAAGCACTAGGTCACTAGCCCAAGTCATATGAGAAGGAATGAAAATAGGAGTTGAACCATAGGGGGCCTAAAGTGGATCAAAACTCGCCTATTTTATGGTGTTTCTTAAGTGTAAGAGGCTAGTGGCAAGAACCCTTGATTCAACAATAAAACAGTATTGCAGTGCATCTTAAGTCTCTGATAGTGTTTTATAGGGAGTTTGGAATGGAATATGAGTTAGTAGCTATGATTTGATTATGTTATGGAGATTACGCGTGTCACTCCTAATTCTTGCAAAAGAAGAACCAAAGTGGTTCAGGCAAACAGTGATAGGGAACCTGCCGAGAGAATGAGGCATAATATAGTAGAGATACGATTCCAACTGAAGGCCAACAAAGGGTAGTGGAATGGCAATATTTACAGGGCCGCCATTTCAATTCATTTTTGAAGCCTATTTTTCTATTTTTGATTTTAGTTCATTTCCGAATTCTGTTTTTCTATTTTCGATTGAATTCGTTATGCTGTTTTAGTTCCAAGAAATACATATTTTTGTTGTAATAATGAGAGGCAATAGAGCTAGCGTGATGGGACAGCTAGCCATGTTGGCAGCTGGAGGTTATCTTGAGATATTTTGTAATTCTCCATTTCTCCCTCTCCTTATAAAAGGGAGGAAGAAACACATAGAAAAGTTTCTGAATTCTGAAGAGAAAACACATGTTATCTCTGTGATTGTATTACTTCAAGATCTGCATCTTCCAGGATATAAATGAAATAGTGGTGATTCCAAACGTTCAAGTATTACATTATGCTATTTCTCTGTTAAACTTCCATTATGTTCACAGTTCCTCTGTGATTTCATGCAATTGTAGCTACAAGAAATATCTCATATGTTCTTACAAATTCATTTTTGTTGACTAGTTAATGCACATGCCTGTATGTAACTCTGAGATCATATATTTAAATTTGTTCTCCATAAATCATAGCATCCAATCCTCTTATATCCATATGTCTATCTTAACTTAGATAAGTATAGAAATATTGAGGTTTCAAGCTCTATGTGAAGAGTTAGTCTTCTCCCTCTCTTCCTTCATTACTCTCAAAAATCTTATTAAAGTATAAGTCCTCGAATTACTTGGCCGCCACTAGTTTTTACCTATATTCCCATGAGTTGTATATGTGAAAGGATACCAAAAATACATGGCCTATACCCTTGGATGAACGAACCAATCCATTTTGTTATTTTTATATTTGTAATTACTATGTGTATAAGATGTATATGATGTCTCGGGTTTCCTGAAGATCATATAAGACACACAAAGATAGATGTTACTAGGCATTGGTCTTGTAAGCAATCCAAGGCTGTCTCTGGAAGAGACAACAATATCTATGACCTACTAGATAGAATGGAAACCAAAGTGATAAGGAAACAATGCTTCATGGAAAATCGCAGATAAGTATGAGACCCCTATTCTCAGATATGTTATTTACACCTATAGGTTGCATATTAAATAGCTGTTTGACAAAATGTCTGTCATGGCTAGGCTTGGTTAGGTCAATCCTTTGATCAATTTTTGTGTTAGAGGCTTTGCCTTGGTGTGATTTATTGTATTGGAAAGTCTCATAAAGTTCTAGGCATTGGTTTGGAGACTAGCCCCAAAAAAGTGGCTTAAATATCATAGTCTCTCGCACAGAACTGACTAAAAAGGACTGCAGTCTCTCCCTTGCAAGATTTGTGGGAGAAAATATAGGGTTCCATGCATATGCATGCCTTCTCATGGGAGCGAAAATGGGTTTAGTTCATGGCATTTCTAGGTTAACTTAGGGGTTGGGCACGTGGAGTCGTGGATTAGCTCCTAGGGGTCTTGAAGCACCTAAGGGAGGCCTTTAAGGTCTTGTTTTGTCGACTCCATTACCTTAAGGTTACCGAGGAGGATGAGTCTTATCATAGTGTCTATCGCCACATGTTTACCCTGGCTAGCTGGTTGGTTGGGTAGATTTGGGAGGAGGCTATTATAGTTGGCTTGGTGGGCCTAGGAATCCTTGTCGGAGAATGATAAGATATATGGTAAAGAGAAGAGGTGATAAAACACAAGAGTGGTAAGCCAAATAAAGTAGTTGATGCATTGAGGAGGGTAAGTTTTATTGTGCAAGAATTCAAAGTGGATGTTGTAGGATTTGAGGAAATCATTGAAATGTACAAAGATGATGCAGATTTCAAAGATATCTATACAACAATTCAGAATCCAATAGTTCATAATAGAAGTCAGTGGTTGGACTATCTCATTCAAGGAGGCTTATTGTTTAAAAGCAACAAGTTGTGTATTCGCAAATGTTCTATGAGGGAAAACGTAATAAAGGAGAAACATAGTGGAGGATTATCTGGTCACTTTGGACAAGATAAAACCTTTGCTTAGGTGAATGCTTTTTATTATTGGCCAAAAATGCAGACTGATGTTAAGAAATGTTTTGAGAAGTGCAGGATATGTCAGCATGCTAAAGGAAGGAGCCAAAGTACAGGATTGTATCAGCCATTGCCAATACTAGACCGACCGTGGGATGTAGTTAGCATGGATTTTGTTTTGGGATTACCAAAAACCCAGAGAGGGAATGCTTCCATTTATGTTGTAGTAGATAGATTTTCCAAGATGGCACATTCCATTGGTTGTAAGAAAAATAGTGATCCAACACACATAGCTAATCTATTCTTTTTATAAATTGTACGATTACACGAATTACTTGTAAGTATTGTGTCTGATCGAAATACAAAGTTTGTAGGGCATTTTTGGAGAACTCTTGGAAGAAACTAGGAGCTAACCTCAGTTTTAGTTTAGCATACCATGCTCAAATAGATGGACAGACCGAAGTAGTAAACAGGAGCTTGGGAAACATATTGAGAACTTTAATGTATCAAAATCCTAAGCAGCGGGATTCAGCACTAGCTCGGGCTGAATTTTCTTATAGTGACACTCCAAACCGAAGTACTGGAATGAGTCCATTTCAGATTGTTTTTAGAATGAATCCAAGAGGTGTGTATGAGCTAAGGAATTTGGGTAAACAAGAGACAAGAAGTGAAAAAGCTAAGAAGTTTTCAGAATAGATGCAGAGACTACAAGAAGATGTCAAAGGTAGATTGCAAGAAAGCAACGACAAATACAAACAGAGGGTAGATATGAAAAGAAGAGAGAAATAATTCCAAGTGGGATATTTAGTGATGGTGTACTTGAGAAAAGAAAGATTTCCTGCCAAGACTTACAATAAACTGAAAATGAAAAAGATAGGACCATGTAGAATTGTAAGAAAGTTTTCGGCTAATGCATATGAAATTGAGTTGCCAGAAGGGATTGGAATATCTCCTATGCTCAATGTTGCATATTTGTATCCATACAAAGAGGCAGAGACAGAGCTACAGGAGGAAACTACATGAGATGAAGTTCAAACTATGAACTGGGAAGAACAAATGCCAATGATAGCTAAGAAATAAGTGGAAGTTGTTTTGGAGAAAAGCGTATCCAAAAGAACCAGAGAATAGATGTATTTCCAATATCTAGTCAAATGGAAACGACAGCCAGTGGAGGATGCTAGCTGGTTGACAACAACAGAATTGTAGAAGTATGGAGTAAGTCCTGAAAGTTTAAAGGATGATTCTTTTCATTCTCGAGAGTCTGATGCAGGAGCATTTGAACTTAGCTAGAAATGTGAAACTTTTTTCACATGTTTGGGCTAAACAAGTTGAATTTCATTGACTTGATTGGTCAAAAGTTAGTTTTACTGAGAGGGTTGGATCTCTCAAGAAATGAGTTGTATTTCATTATTGTAATAGTTAGAAATTATCTTATTTTAGGTTGAAAGATAAGTTGCTAGCATAGGTGTGTGGTAGAGCTAGGAATTAAAGATTTGTTGTTAGATTGATTAAAAATAGGGATTGAGTTGTTAGGCACAGAATAGAGTGATATTTGATTGATAAAAAGAAGGAGAAAAATGTAATGAAAGTAGGATTGAGTGGAGTAAGAGAAAGAATAGTGTGTGGATTGTATTTTGAAACAAAGGTCTTTTATTTGTGTAATCGGGCCAAGGCCGAGACTCTGTAGCTATTTTTATTGTGAATAAATGATGTTGTGCATGTGATTAATTATCAATCCTGCAGAAATCCTTGTTATGCTTTCAGATTCTTTGTATTCGGGGTAGAGTGATTATTCCTTTGTTTTTTTGTTATGTTTCACACCAAAATCAAAGGATTGATAGAATTTGGAGGCTTTTTATAGAATTATCATTAGTTGATGTCGCTTTAATCCTAACCATTATATCATCGATATCGGATCGGCGAAGTTTATTTACATGGTTTTGATTCCACAAGCGGAAATCTAGTTTACACTAAGAATCAGTGAAAAACATAGAGTGGATCTGAAATCCAGACTTGAAATATTATAGATGGAGGCTTTTAACTTTATCGGGTCCATGTATCTCAATCGCATTGCAAATTTGAAGTGGAAGGAGCTTGACCAGTGGACTTGCAACTTGCGATCGTGTGATTGCATCATGATCGTTGGATCATGAACAATTGTGGCCATTAGATCGCGAAAGTAGTTTCGCAACAAGAAGTGGTATTTCAGGAGAGGCAGAGGTGGTAAGTGGTAAATTGGGTTGGGCACCCGATTCCACTAATTTTTTGATAGGTAGCAACCGAGGAAAGAGGAAAAACACCTTTTGTGTGGGTAATTCCCCTACTATTTGTCCACCTGAAATCTCTGAAAGCCATTGGATCTAGCATGAGTTGATTGAGGATGGAGGATCAACAGGCTGTTTGAAACTTCGGAGTGAATATTGACCATTGGATCGAAGGATGTAATGGATGACAGAGATCCTTGCAACTAGCAATTATGCGATTTAATCTGGACTGCTGGTTCATTTAGATTGTGATCTACGGTGTACCATCGAGCGCTCCTAATTTAAAAGGGAAAACCATTATTTTGGCCTTTTTTCCAAAGGAATTTCAGTTAAAAAGGAAAAGGGCAGATTGTTAACAAGAGGTGAACCAAGGGGTGATAGTTGGGGTTTCTTAAGCCACATTTTCCACCTACATCAGTAGCCAACCAAACTCCTAGCCAGAAATCCTCATTTTCTCCCTGCAATCGAGTAGTCTCTTGCATGTGAAACTGAGTTTACCCATTCCCTCCAAAACTGAGAAAACCTAGATTGCATGCATGGGCTTCTTCTCCCAAGGCAGCATGCAAAGGAATCCCTTGTTTCAATGATCTCTCTCTAGCCGTTGGAGGTTACATGCAAGGATCATTTCAGAAACCTCCCACCAAGTGTCGCTTTCCCTAGATTTGTGGCATGTGCGTCATAACCTCGATGTTATCAAAACTCATCAACCGAATGCTGCAGAGCTTATTCCTCACATCAACCTTGCATCTCTGACATCCAACATCACATCTAGGAGCTGTCGGCACATTCAACTTACTTGTTTTAGGGTAAGCTCGCTTCCCATGCCTTGTGTTACATTTCTGTTGCTTTTTGTGTTTTCTCTTATGTGAGTACTGTTTGCTTGATTTCAGTGAGTGCTCGCTATCATTTACATGAATGTTAGCTTGTCCTAGCATTGTTTCATTTTTCGTTGCAATCTCACTGTTGTTTCATGCATGAATTTTTTTTCAGGAACAGTTGCCAATTCAGTGACTCGCCTCACCCACATGCATGTTGTTCCATTTTCTGAATTGGTAATTCACCATTTTCATGCATGATCATTCACTTATTCTTACACGCAGTATCACCATGCATTCACACTCACATTCACTTTTAGCTTCCCCTCAGCAAGTCTAGGCATCCTTCGCTCAGACTCTGCCTAACCAAGAGCCTCGCCAAGAAAACATTGCACAATCATGAGAGGGAAGGCTCTATCTTCCTCTCAGGAAATGCACATTTCTTCCCAGTGACCGTCCCCATGACTATTTTTCGCATTTCTGAGGGATAATGAATGTTGGCCCAGAAAATTGCATAATGCAGTCACTAAGCCTGCAACCATTTCCAGCTGAGATTGCGCATTGCGCAATTCCAACAGTCATCAGCTAGACTGGGTAGTGCATTGTGTAGTTCTAGCAGTTAGACAGTCTCCCAGCAACCCAAACTATGTCTTGCATAGTCTTGATAGTCAGTCTCCCGACCTCCCAATCAAAATTGCACAACCTTCATGATCAGTCACACAGGTATGTTGTAAGTCAGTTCTCAAGTTCATTTTGGTTTTTGATTGATAGATTGATTTCCATGAGTGTTGCCATGTCTCAAGGTATTGTAGGTGTTCATCTGCCTATGAGCAGTGTAGGTGTAATGATTTCCAAGAGCGCAAAATCAAAGACACCACTCAGAGCACACCTAGAGATTCAGTCGATCAAATGTCTATGAGATTTCCTACTCGTGAAGACATCAAGTTGCTTGTAGAAAAGAATATGAAGATATCACAGCGAGCCACATCATGAACAACAGCTCAAGGCAACATACCAAATGCAATGAGCACAACAAATGCAGTGAACACAACGAATGCACCGAACACAATGAATGCAAGAGGAAGGTTGTTGAAAACACATAGACAGAACAAAGTTGCAAGATCAAGTAGACCCAGTGATGATGAAAGAAAATTTGGAGGCTCGGGCTATGAGGTGAAGGTGCGACATGAAGATCACACGAACACAGAGAATGGAACAAAGAAAGAGTTACATGTGCTAAAGCAACAAATAAAGGAAGAACATGAAGCTTCATCAAAAGACGAATGAGTTGCAGTAGGAACATGAATAACAGTGAGCGCAACATGCACTCACGGATGAAACTGTGTCGTACAGTTTAAAGACCCTTCCCAGCAACTGCTACGGAATATACATGATGAGCAGTGTTGTTGATCGCATGCAAGGGATTCAATAGCATGCATGTCATTGTGCGCACACATGCAATCCAACTGATTCAGCATGATCGCCAAGGCGAAGACAAGAAGCAGGTCCAGCTCGAGCTGAACATGTACTTCGACAAGTTGATGCACATGGCCACTAGCACACACTTGAATATCAACATGGACACTACGCATCAGTTTGTTCCAATTCAGCCGCACCCAAGAATACAAGGTGCATGTTATCAGATGAGTTGGATGAAGGAACTGAACCAATGCACCAGATACAATAGGAAAGAGTTTGCTTCAGCAGGATGTCACCAAGGGGTGCATGCACACCATCACAGATGACCAGGTTTGGCATCAACTCACCACCTTCACCATCAAAAGCATGTCAAAGAGTTGGTCTCATCACAACGGACTGAGTGTCAGTGATGTCTTGCATGGCTTTCTCAAGCCATTTTGTCTCACATGAGTACATCTGCATTGTAATGTTGAGTCATGTCAAGTGTAATTCAAGTGTCAATAGTCAGATGTAACAGTCATAGACTAGGTGAAGAGTCATGAGGGTAGTTGAAATGTCACAAAGGGGAATGTCAAGGGTCACCCCAACCTTTGCTATAAATAGTCCTTGATAACTCATTATAAGGGCTTTTTCTTACCCAAGCTTCTAATAAGACTATCTTGGAGAAAGATTGGATAGTATTGTAACACGCCTTGGCTTCTCCACTGCACAAAGCTAGTACATCTTCTTGGAGGAGCAGGTGGATGTGGCTGTAACGTTCCACTGTTGGGACTAGCAGGTTTACATGGATGTATTGTATGATTGGGACTTACGCTTCTTTATATAATAAGAGTCAACACCTTTTCATGCATATGTTGTTATTGTAGTTGGATTTCTTCAATTTCTTAGCAGTATATGTTATTTAACTTACATAGTTATGTATGAACTACTTCGTATGCAATTATATGAATCTTGTTGTAGATGTGATGTTGGTTTGACCATCACTCTGGATTGCCGATTGATCTACTTTCCATCTTGTGATGCATCTTCACTCATGTGTTCCTTTCTTAGCTGAGTACTACTACAGGTTTCCAAGGGGCACACTCATCTCACCCCCCATGTGTTAGAACCTCTCATTCACCTTGCTTGATTCACTGCAGTGGTCACACCCTTACTACTGATAGAGTTATCTTACCTTCCTCTTTGCGACATCGCGGTCAAGGCATTACCTTATGACCCATTGTTCGGACTCCTACACCAAACGGTCTTAGGTCTAATTTGGACTTCTTATTGGGGAGATCCCCTTGACATGTTGGTGGGTTGAACACCATCAACATTTTTGGAGCTAGTAGGAGGGCCAGAATACAAGCTAATTCCTCACATATGTTTTGGATCTCTACATATCTATCATGACTAACTACTGAGTTTCTCTTCCAAAATGTATGTCTTATGGAAACAATTTCATCATCCCTAAAAAGATCTTGAATAACTTGTCTCATAAAACATTTGATGGTGGAGGATACGTAGCCTTGGTAAGGCACGCGGTCGCTGTTGTAGGCTCATGTGAAAGACATGGGTTCTTTGAAGAATACATGAGCTGTGCACTATTAATCTACACGCTTCGAGGGCACCCAGTGCTCTGGTGTGCCACACTACTCGTAAAACCCATTCATTTTCTCGCTCATCTGGTCACAGAGATAGACCATGCTTTCAATCACTTCGACCATCAAGCACTCAAAAAGGAAATTCTGAAATTATGAAAAGCACCCAATGAATTTGTTAAACAGTTTTACACACGCTTTTGTAATCTTGCATATTGATTCCTAGAAGATGATATTGATTGGGAATTTCTTGATGGAAGATTTGAGTATCTTCTTCATGTGTTTGAACCCCTCTTAGGACACTTCGGTGATGGAACTACGTAATCACACGTAGGCATAGTTGGTGTCACAAGTGATTGTCCACCTTCACATCATCAAATAGCTCCACCACCATGAAGTGATGTGGGAGATCATACACACACCTAAGTTGAACTGCCACATCCTCCCAACCCACTTGCTCTTGATATTTGCATAGATTTGGCTTGCAAGCCTGTTGGTTGTCACATGGACTTGTTCCCTTGACCTCCATCCTCACATTCTGTTGATCCTACGGATTGTATTGTCTTGTGTTCTTCCATTCTGGACTCCTCACCTACTGTGAATGAGGATCAAGCTATCGACGGTGTTCATGTTATGCATCCAACCTACACTATCATCCATGATGAGTATGTGTGGGAATCTAAACAAGATACTGTGGCGAAAGGTGACTCCCTTCCAGCTACGCCTCATCCGCTTCATCCTAACATCCCTTGTGATTCCGCCACTACTATTTTCTTTGTGAAAACTCATTTCTGGATGCCTCTACTTCAAATAATTCACAGGACACCTTAGATGTTAGTTTGTCATTACAGTGTGGAGTGGACACATATTCCGTGGGAAATCAATTCAATCTGTCATTTATCTTTCTTGAAAAAACAAAGAGTGAACATCTTTGCTTCTCATCTACCCCTGTACCCGATTCATTAGATCATGAGGATGTCAACAAACATCATGAATTTTCTGATATTGGTTGTCATGACCTATTCACTTCCTCATTCGATCACGATGTTGATTCAACCATTGTTAATCTATACAAGGAACTCGTATAGGATGATCTATCTGCCCATGAGGTTGAAACCCCACAAACTGTCAAGGCACTTCATCGAGCGCTGATGTTTATGTTAGGCCCTTGTTGTCTCGAGGTTGGTCTCGCTTCTAGTCAGGAAATTGTTGAAACACTCAAGGCTCCTCATCACTCTATGCTTTGCATTAAAGATCAACCAAACACCCAGATTTTGCTTCCTCCACTTGAACTACATGATCTCATCGCTCATGCATTGGTGTAATCTTAAACAACAAGAACACATGAAAAAAACAAGTGGTGTACCTATCTCACGTTTTCTTGCATGTCACAGTCAAGAGAATGCACACACTCAACATCTGCACGCAGTGTAGCACAACATCATGGTAGCACCATAGAATGCATGTCATGCACTATCACTCTTTGTTATGTGGTCACTGGTAAGCTTAGAGTTTGTTTTCCTTCACAGTTACATCTTTCTTGTTTGTTGGTTCACACAACAATCTTGTTTGCGAACCTTTCATTCACCAACATAGGTCAACCAATGCACCGGTGGATACATTGGAAGTATCACTGCATGTGAAATGACCCATGCACTATTAGCTTAGGAGTAGGAGTAGTGTCTACTTTTAAGTTGTTTGCTTGCATGTGCGTTTGCTTACTTGCTTTGTTTGTTTGCTTGTCTACTTTCTTGTTTTCTTACTTACTTTTCTTTCACCTTTTCTTCTTCTCTTTCTTTGCTTTGTTGTTTGTTAGTTCGCTTGTTTCATTTCATAGGATAGTTTCTCATGAATTCCATGTATTACTCTTGAAGTAAGCTGGGTAAAGTACAAGAGACCATGTCTTGCTATCACTACTTGGTTATCTATCATCCTCCCTCTGTATGAAGAACTCATTACTTTCAGACCATGATACGTCAATGGAAAATCAGTACCATTCGAAGTGAACCTTGGTGAAAACACAATGCTTGCACGCTAACTAGTGTCACCTACTCTAGTCGGTTGTTTTTGGGTTAACCCTTGTGAGCTCAATCAAGTAGAGTAAGGTGAGGGGGAAAACCTTAACAAGCATGTCAAAGGTATAACAAAATACTTCTCTATAGGAACAAACTCTTCTACTCTCAATAAGTCAGGATCCCTCTTCTGCCTTTGAAATGAATAAGTGCTATGCACAGTTACGAAGACGAAAATGAAAAAAATGAAAAAGTGAAAAATGTTTGAAAAAAATGAAAATGAATAAGGTGAAAGAAGAGAAATGATTCCTATGTAGAGAGGTGATGCAAGTAACTCTACCGAGGTACTGACCAGGCTTGCTGGTAGCGGAGCCATGCCTATGTTCCTATGTGACTCCGTTAGGTGTTGAGGCCTGCTGGTAGCAGAGCAACACCAAAGATGAAACCAAGACTCTGACAACTACACTACATGTGCATCAATATACCCCTCAACCCCAATTAAAAGAATTGCGTTGACTTGGCTTGGAACTATGTCAATCGACCAATATTTTGGCAGATGATACATCTTACAATCAAGCTAGTGTGAAACCAAGAGGAGCTCAGAACTGAGCAATACTTTGGAAGGTGTTAGACTTGCTTTTCATGAACAAGGTCCATTCACAGAGCTAGAGTTCTGCCAGTGTATCGCCAAGTGTTGTAGTGGCTACAACCACCCTCCAAAATTTTTCGTTAGCTTCGTTTTGGAACCTCCCTTCCAACCTTCACAACAACTTGTCTTACTTCATCACGTTCGCAAGCTTCAGTGTTTTCCTTCCACAAAGGCAGCTTGTCAATCACAGCTTGATGTATTCCCCTCATAGGTTGTTCACCTGGACTTGGTCTAGATGCAAGCTGAGAAGCTTCGCCAAGAAAATTGGGCATTCCTGGAGGGAAACCAACCTTCCCTCCAGAAATTGCACAATCATGTCTAACAGCCTATTGGGCTCCAAGATTGCACAATTCTACCAGTCAACACTCCCAATTGGAATTGTGCAATTTTCCTTAGTAGGGTTGTTCGGCCCAGAGTTTGTGCAAATCTGGGTAGTAGTTGGCTGCTCTATCCAGAAATTTCACAAATATCTTGGGCAAGCAACCCAGCTCATAGCTAGAAATGCACATTTTCACCTATCAATCAAGCAGTCTCTTGCATGTGAAGCTAAGCTTACCGGTTCCCTTTGGGATTGAGAGAAACTGGCTTGCATGCATGGGCTGCTTCTTCCAAGGCAAGATGCAAAGGCATCCCTTGCTTCAGGGATATTTTTCTAACAGTTGGAGGTTACATGCAAGGATCATTTCAGAAACCTCCCACCAAGTGTCGCTTTCCCTAGATTCGTGGCATGCGCGTCACAACCTCGATGTTATGAAAACTCAGCAACCGAATGCTATAGAACTCATTCCTCACATCAACCTTACAACTCTGACATCCCACATCACATCTAGGAGCTATTGGCACAATTAGCTCAGCTGTTTTGGGGTAAGCTTGCTTCCCATGCCTTGTGTTTTATTTTTGTTGCTTTTTGTGTTTTTGCTTGTGTGAGTATTGTTTGATTGATTTCATTGAATGGTTGATGTCGTTTACATGAATATTAGCTTGTCCTAGCACTATTTCATTTTTCATTTCTATCTCACTATTGTCGCATGCATGAAACCGTTTTTTAGGAACAGTCGCCCCGGCAACTTGCCTCACCCACACGCATGTTGTTCCATTTTCTGAATCGGTCATTCATCATTTTCATTCATGATCATTCATTTATTCTTACACTCATTATCACTATGAATTTGCACTAACATTCAGTTTCAGTTGCCCATCGATGAGTTTGGGCAACCTTGGCATGGACTCTGCCTCACCAAGAGCCTCACCAAGAAAGCATTGTGCAATCCTGAGAGGGAAGGATCTGTCTTCCTCTCAAGAAATGTGTATTTCTACCTAGTGGTTGTCCCCAAAACTATTTTTCACATTTCTCAGGGACTGTGACTGCTGACCCAAAAAATTCCACAATGCAGTCACTGAGCCTACAACCATTGCCAACTGAGATTGCGCACTATGAAATTCCAAGAATCATCAACCAAATTAGACTCTACATTGTGCAATTCTAGTAGTCAGTCAGTCTCGTAACAGCCTAGACTGTGCCTTGTGAAGTCTTGGCATTTATTCTCCTGACCTCTCGGATGAAATTGTGCACCCTTCATGATTAGTCACACAGGTATGTTGTAAATCAATTCTCATCTTCATTTTGGTTTTCGACTGACAGATTTCTTGCCATGAGTGCTACCACATCTCCAGGTGTTGTAGGTGTTCATCTTCTTCTCAGCAGTGTAGGTGCAATGGTTTCCAAGAGGGCAGAGTCAAAGACATCTGTCAGAACACACCTAGAGATGCACTCGATCAAATGTCTATGAGCTTACCTACTCATGAAGACATCAAATTGTTCATATAAAAGAATGTCAAGATATCACAGTGAGTAGCATCATGAAAAATAGCTGAAGGCAACATACCAAATGGAATGAATGCAACAAACACAATGAATGCAGTGAATACAACAAACACAGTGAATGTAAGAGGAAGGTTATTGACAACACAGAGGCGGAACAAAGTTGGAATATCTAGCAGATCCATTGATGATGAAAGAAACTTGGGAGACTCAGGCTATGAGGTGATGGCGCGACATGAAGATTGTGTGAAGACAGAGAATGGAACAAATGAGGAGGTGCATGTGCTGAAGCAGCAACTCAAAGAAGAACATGAAGCTGCACAGACAAATGAATGAGTTGCAACAAGAACAGGAACAATAGTGGGTGCAACATGCACTCATGGATGAAATTGCACCCGTACAAGTTAAATATCCTTCCCAGCAATTGGCATGAAGCAAACATGGTGAGTAGTTTTGTTGATCACAAGCAAGAGATTCAGTAGCATGCATGTCATTGTGCGCACGCATGCAATCCAACCCATTTAGCACACTCACCAAGGTGAAGACAAGAACCAAGTCCAACTGGAGCTGAACATGTACTTTTTCAAGTTGATGTGCATGATCACCAGCACACACTTGAAGATTAGCACGGGCACTATGCATCAATGTGTGTCGGTTTAGCCACACCCAAAAATACTATGTGCATGTTAGCAGACGTGTTGGATGAAGGAATCGAACCAATGCACTAGATACAACAGAGCCAAGAGTCCGCTTCAACAAGATGTCAGCATGGGGTGCATGCACACCATCATGGATGACCAAGCTCAGAATCAGCTCGCCACCTTCACCATCACAAGCATGTCAAAGAGTTGGTCTCATCACATCAGACTGAGTGTCAGTGATGTCTTGCATGGCTTTTTCAAGCCATTTTGTCTCACATGAGTACATGTGAATTGTAATGTTGAGTTATTTCAAGCGTAAGTCAAGTGTCAATAGTTGGATGTAATAGTCATAGAGTAGGTGAAGATTCATGAGGGTAATTGAACTGTCACAAAGGGGAATGTCAAGGGTCACCCCACCCTTTGCTATAAATAGTCCCTCATAACTAATTGTAAGGGCTTTTGGTCAGCCAAGCTTCTGATAAGACTATCTTGGAGAAATCTTGGATGATATTGTAACGCGCGTTGGCTTCTCCACTACACGGAGCTAGTACATCTCTTTGGAGGAGCAGGCAGATGTGGCTGTAACGTTCCATTGTTGGGGCTAGCAGGTTTACATGGATGTATTGTATGATTGGGACTTACACTTCTTTATGTAATAAGAGGCATCACATATTCATGCATATGTTGTTATCGTAATTGGATTTCTCCGTTTCTTAGCAATATATGTTTTTTAATTTACGTAGTTGTGTATGAACTGCTTGGCATGCGATTATATGAATCTTGTTGCAGATGTGTTGTTGGTTTGACCATCACTTTGTATTGTGGACTAATCTTCCTTCCAACTTGTTATGCATCTTCACTCGTGTGTTCCCTTCTCAACTGATTACTGCTACAGGTTTCCAAGGAGCGCACTCATCTCACCCCCCATGTGTTAGAACCTCTCATTCATCTTCCTTGACTCACTACAACAGTCACATGCTTGTTATTGATAGAGTTATCTTACTTACCTCTATGCGACATCACAATCAAGGCATTACCTTACGACCCACTGCTGGGACTCCTACACCAAATAGTCTGAGCTATAATTAGGACTTCTTACCCTAGAGATCCCCTTGACATGTTGGTGGGTCCAACACCACCAATAGTTTCCATTGATTCCATTTCCTTAAGGTCACATAGGATGTTGAATATGATCATAGTAGTCTCTCATCACATGTTTACCGCAGTTCGATGGTTACTTGGGTAGATGTGGGAGGAGAGTCTTACAGAGTGGTATTAGAACATGGTTCACCCTTTGGACTGGATGGGCTACGTGTATTGGTCATGTATGCATGTCTGTTGCATGTGTGTATCTTATGCTTGCGTTGCATGGTGTTGATCATGGTTGTAGTGATGTTACCATCTAGAAGTTGATGTTGTTCTAGATGCATCATCATGAGTTTATGACTGGTTACATGTTGTTATATGTCACTTACGTGTGTCATTATTGTATGCTTGGTTATATTCTTGTATGCTTGGTTACATTTTTATATGTTTGGTTACATTCTTGTATGCTTGGTTGTATGTATCATTCTTGTAAGCTTGGTTTCAAGTATTGTTCACTTATGCTTGATTATATGCATTCATGCATGTTTGTGGCTGATTACGCATTTCTTATACATGTTGATGTTTTCATGTGGACATGTGTACAATGGTGTAATGGTTGCTGTCATGCATGAGGTCATGGTATGTGAAATTGGTATGGTCATGCATTAATGACTGGACTCTAGCTAGAACGATGCTTATGTGTTGATGCACTTATTTCTATATGTCTATATTATGTTATTATAATGTTATACATATCTCACATCAATTTCGTGATCTTTTATATGAGGTATCATCTCCAATTTATGCTAAGGTATGTTAATTTATTGTGTTTTGGTTTAGCTGACATAATATGCCTTGCAGGAAAGAGATCAAACAACTATCTAGATGGTAGACTAAAAAGACTCTCCCTATGAATTAGACGAGTAGTGTGGTATTCGACACTATTTTGATTTGGCAGACACATTGAGAATATTGAAGGAATAAATAAGGAGTTGTAAGGAAGACAATGACATAATCATACATGCACAAGAGAAACAAGTAGAGGTAAATGTTACACTTCTTTAGAGTTTGTCAGAATTGCAGCGACAAGGGCTACCTCGGATCAGCCATGGATAGGAGGACAAAACTAATGGGGCATATGGAAGTAGGTCTCACGTTGGTCACATTTTAGATAGAGATGACACTATTATATATGACAATTTGTTGGATACTCTGGATAGGAGAGGTGATGGATACAGGTACTATTCTAGTTCTAGTTCAGATAGACATCATGATCGTCATCGTTATCATCCTTACAAGAGGAGTGATAGGGGATACTTGCTAGAAAAGTTTAAGAAAGCGAAGCCACCTACGTTTGAGGGAGACATGAAGAAGCTAGAAGATGTAGAGGCATGGATACTTCAGATGAACAAATTCTTTGAGTTGCATAATTACGCAAATAACATGAAGGCCAGAGTAGTGATCTTGAGATTGAAAGGTAAAGTAGATATTTGGTGGGAAGATGTGAAACAAGTCAGAGACATCAGGACATATGACTTGATATGGCATGAGTTCAATAGGATTTTCAGGAAGAAGTACTTGTTAGAAAGGTACTACAATAGTAAGGCCAAAGCGTTTTATGAGCTAAAGATGTGATAAATGATATATGAAGAGTACATGACCAAATTTATAAAACTATTGAGGTATGTATCATATCAGAATGATGGGAAGGATAAAGTTCAATGATTTGTCAATGGATTTCTATTAGTGTTTAGAGATCAGATTAGGTATGATGAGCCTTAGTCATTTGAGGAAGTTACTGGAAAATTGAAGCACTATTATGAATAGTCAAATCATAAGAATGAATCTTAGCAAGGATGGAAATGGAAAGACAAAGGTAAAGGTAAATGCAGTCGAAAAGAACAAGGCATCCGAATGAAAATGAGAAAGAAAATGTGGCAGTGCAAAAGAGGTTCAATGTAGCTAGACATGGACATGGGTCATGACAGCATCATAGAGGTGATGGTATTGGTCGGTTGGAGTGTTGGAAATGTGGTAAGGATAACCTTAAGAGATATTTCCCATACGATCAGGGTGGTAGACCTGAGATATATAGTGCACATGAGGCATATATTGTTGGGGATGTTGGTCAGAGTGTTCCTCGTATTTATGTAGAATTGGATAACAAATAGGCAGACCATTAGGCATCTATCATTGAGATAGATGGTAAGCTTTGTGATCAAGTTATTTCTATTTTGATTGACCATGGATCTAATTATAGTTATGTTAGTCTTGACTTGGTGGATAAGTGTGGCTTGAGTAATGAATTGCATGTAAAATATTGGTTAGTGCAGTTGACTACAAGTACAAACAAGCGAGTTCATCATTGGGTAAGAGCTTGTGCATTTGATTTGAATGGGATTCCTACCAGAACACATTTTAATGTATTACATTGGGATCATACAATATGTTGTTGGGCATGGATTGGTTGTATATTCATAGAATCAAGGTAGATTGTTATGACAAATCCATTGAGTGTGTTGATGACAATGGGGAACTAAGAGTCTTGCGGTGAAAGAAGAAATCCACATCAGTTAGGATGGTGATGATTATTGAGGCAAAGCATAGTGCCGAAAAGGGTGTATGTTATTTTCCGTACATATTTCTAGTGAGAAGGGTAAGGAAGTTGAGGATACAGATGTTTTGAGTAGGTACCCAATTGTACAAAAGTTCAAGGATGCATTTCCTGAGGATCTTTTAGAGTTACCACCTCACAAGGAACTAGACTTTTCTATTGAGTTAGTGTCAGGGGAAACTCAAACATTAAAAACACCTTATAGTATGATCACACGTGAGTTGGTAGAGTTAAAGTTACAGTTAGAGGAAATGTTGGACAAAGGATACATTAGACAAAGTGTATCACCTTGGGGTGCACTAGTATTATTCGTGAAGAAGAAAGGTGGTACTCTCAGATTATGCATTGACTACAGGAAGTTGAAAAATGTGACCATCAAGAACATGTATCCGTTGCTGAGGATTGATGACATGTTTGATCAATTGAAGGTAGCAACATTGTTCTCAAATATTGATCTGAGATCTGGATATCACCAAGTATGCATCAAAGAGGAGGACATTTACAAGACAACTTTCTAGACTAGGTATATGCATTATGAGTTTGTTGTAGTCTCATTCGGTTTGACTAATCCTCCAACTACATTTATATGCTTGATGAATGGTGTGTTGCATCTGTATTTGAATAATTTTGTTATTGTGTTCATTGATGACATATTGGTATATTCTAAAAATGAGGAAGAGAATGTCGAGCATTTAGCATCAGTGCTGAGGTTGTTGAGAGAGCATCAATTGTATGCTAATCTCAACAAGTGTAGCTTCTTTCATACTGGGATACATTACTTGGGACATGTCTCCAAGGAGGGTATTGTAGTAGATCCTGAAAATATAAGGGCCATCATGGAATGGTAGCTCCTAAGAATGTGGATGAGGTGAGATGTTTCATGGGGTTGGCAGACTATTATAGAAGGTTCATCAAGAAATTATCACAAATTTCTTCTCCTATAACATCATTTCAGAGGAAAAGTAAGAAGTTTGAATGGACAAAGGAGTGTGAGGCTATTTTTGAGCAACTTAAGCAGTTGTTGACACATGCACTAGTGCTACAAATTGCAAATCTAGATAAACAATTTGTAGTGTGCAAATAAGCTTGCAAGAGAGGACTTAGTGGTTTCATTATTCAGGACGGACAAGTGGTATGCTATGAGTCTCAAGAACTAAATGAGAATGAGCATAACTACCCAACAAATGATTTGGAGTTAGTAGTGATCATATATTATTTGAAGATGTGGAGGCACTATCTTCTTGACAGGAGGGTTTTACTGATAAGTGATCACATTGGGTTGAGGTATTTGTTTGACCAACCAAATTTGAGCGTAAGACAAGCTAGATGGTCGACCACGATCAACGCTTTTGATTTTGAGATCAGGTGCATCAAAGGAAAGGAGAACAGGGTTGCAGATTCTCTTAACAGGTGGGTGCAGGTAAATTACCTAGAAATTATGAGCTCCTATGGGATAGAATTACATGATAGGAGCTTGTAGGAAGGTTAGCAGGATGTCAAGTATATGGAGATTTTGCACATGTTGTAGTAGAGTACTGGTACATGTATAGGTGATAGTAGAGGTATAGGTGGAGGAGCACAATATGTGGACTATTGCCTTACATCATATGGATTGGTTAGATTCAAGGATAGGATATATATGCGAGAAAGTATTGAGATCAAGCTGGTGATCTTGATAGAGTTTCATGTTAAACCATATTCAGGTCACCTAGTTTATTAGAAGACATTGACTACAATGACGAAATTTTATTATTGGCTGAATCTAAAGAGGGATGTAGTAGAGTATGTGGCTAGGTGTTTTAATTGTCAACATGTGAAGGGAGAGTGTGAACATCTAGGTAGACTGCAACAACCGATTTCGATTCTAGACTGGAAATGGGGGGTCATTTCCAAGGACTTTTATCATAGGATTGCCAAACACAATGAGATAGCATGATTCCATCCTGGTTTTTGTTGATAGGTTGACAAAGGTTTGCGCATTTCATTCCAGTTAATTATACATTCTCAACTAGCAATGTGTCATAGGGATTCATCACAAATGTGGTTAGTTTGCATGGTGTCCCAAAGAATATTGTGTCAGACAGGCGTGAAAAGTTGACTTCCAAGTTCTGAAAGGAGTCAATTGTAGGTTTAGGAACAAAGTTGCCCTTCAATATAACTTAATATATGTAGATAGATGGAAAAACAAAGAGGGTAAATAGGATATTGGAGGACATGTTGAGGATCTATGTGATGCATCAACGACGAAAGTGGGAAGACTATCTTCCCTTGATTGAGTTCACATACAAAAATGGGTATCAATAATCTTTGAAGATGAGTCTATTTGAGGCACTGTATGGGGTGAGTTGTGATACTCCCATTAGTTGGAGTGATCCAGTTAATAGGGTGTTGATTGGACCAAACATATTAGCAGACATGGAACAGGAAATGCAGGTAATCAGAACATGTTGTTAAAGGAGTTCCAGATTGGGGAATAGGTGTACCTGCACATTAAACCAAAGAAGAGATCCTAACAAAATGGATCATGTGCCAAGCTGGCACCAGTGTTCTGCGAACTCTTCAGTATTATTGAGAGGATTGGACTAGTAGCCTATTGACTTGCACTACCTCCGACAATGAAAATCCATAATTTTTTCCATGTGTCATTACTTATGAAGTATGTTAGAGATGTTGATCATGTGATTGATTGGTCTATATTGCAGGTGGAACTAGATGGATAATTCCAGTCGGAACCTCAGTGTATATTTCAGAAAAAGGTGCTCATGCTCCGAAATCGAGTAATCGATCAAGATAAAGTGTAGTGGAAGCACTTTGGGTCCGATGAAGCAACATGGGAGATGGTCAATTAGATTCAGGCTATGTATCTATTTTAGCAGCTACAACCACCCTCCAAAATTTTACCCTAGCTTCATTTTGGAGCCTCCCTACCAACCTTCCTCAGCAACATGTCTTGCCTTGTCAAGTACACAACCTTCAGTGGTTTTCTAGCAAACTGCCAGCCTATGCATGACAGCTTGTTGCATCTCCCTCATAAGTTATTTCTCCTGACTTGGTCCAGTTGCAGGCTGAGCAACTCCCTCAAGAAATTGCAAAATTCTAGAGGAGAACTAGCCTGCCCTCCAGAAATTGAGCAATCCTGTCTGGCAGCCTACTGGGATTTAGAATTGTGCAAATCTACCTGTCACTCCTCACTAGAAAAATTACGCAATCTCTTCCAACATGATTTCTCAGCCCATAAATTGTGTACTTCTACGCAATAGTCAGTTTCTCAACCCAAAAGTTGCATAATCCTTCTGGGCAGTGAGCCCAGATCCCTCCTAGAAATGCCCAGAGTTTCGCCTCAACTGAGCAAGTTGTTGCATGTGCCATTGAGTTGACTAGTTCCACTCACGATTGAGGAAACTCGACTTGCATGCATGGGCTGATTTTTCCAAAAATAGAAAAAGAAACATGCAAAAAGCATCCCTAGATTTTAAGGAGTTTTTTTAGCAGCTAGAGGTTATATGCAAATAGCATTTTAGAATCTTTCCTCCAAGTGTCACTTTTTCCTAGATTTGTGGCATATGTGGCATGGGCCTCAAACTTATTTATTTGATGCTTCAGTGCTCATTTATTCACATCGATATTGGAGCTCTGACATCCCACAACACATCCAAGAGTCTTCGACACATCCAGCTCAACAATTTTCAGGTAAGTTGGCTTAACTTTTCTTTTGCAACATTTCTATCACTTTTTGTGTTTTGGCTTGTGTGAGTGTTGTTTGCTTGATTTATATGAACACTTGCTGTCATTTTCATGGATAATAGCCTGTACTAGCACTATTTTAGTTTTCGTTAGCATTTCACTATTGTCGCATGCATGAAATTGTTTTACACAAATAGTCATTGATTTGGTGACTTGCTTCATCCACATGGATGATGTTCCATTTTCTCAATCTTTCATTCACTGTTTGCATGCAAGATCATTCACTCTTGCTTACACTTAGTATCACCATGCATTCACATTCACCTTTTCTTTCAGTTCCCTGTCGGTGGGTCTAGGCAGCCTTGGCTCAGACTCTACCTCACCAAGACAGGATTATGCAATCCTGAGAGGGAAGGCTTTGTCTTCCTCTCAGAATATCTGCATTTCTGCCCAGTGACTATCCTCCAGTCTTGCATTGCACAATTCTAAGGGATAGTGACTGCTGCTCTAGAAAATTGTGCAATGCAATCACAGGGCCTACAACCATTGCCAGCTAAAATTTCTCATTACATAATTGCAACAGCTAGTAGGCCAACCTGGATTGCGCATTGTGCAATCCCAGTAGCCAACCAAACTCCCAGATAGCCCAAACTGCCTTTTGTGCAGTTCTGGAAGCTAGTCTCCTAGCCTCCCAAGAAAAATTGTGCAATCCTTGCCAGTCAATACCCAGGTATGTTGCATGTCGTTCCTCAAGTTTGCTTTGGTTTTAGATGACAGATTTCCTGCCATGCATGTCACTATGTATCCAGATCTAGCAGGTGTTTGCTTCCCTCTTAGCAGTTCAGGATCAATGGCCACCAAGACAGAATGATCAAAGAACACTGGCAGAAGTGCAACTGAAGCAACAGTTGAGAGAGTGTCTACAATTCTATCGATCTATGAAGACACCAAACTGAATTTATAAAAGGACATCAAGTTGAAATGACAAGAGGTCAATGATGCATTTGTAGGAACATTTGGGGAAGACCTCAAAGACCGCCAAGTCTATGTGAACATCCAAAAGTCCGGCTAGTACCAGATTGCATGCAGGTATCCCATGCTTCCATGCACGAACGTGATACATTGGATCGTCTCGTACACTGATCCTGAGACGATGACATTGAACAACGTCAGTGAGCTGGAGATTGCTACCTTCAAGGCACATGATTATGAACAGATGTATCATATGTTGAATCCCATGATCACCATGGAGATTCCCTTCAACATACCCAACGACAATGCCAACTTCAGGGATATCTTGAAGAACTGGGTGAAGGAGCTAGCTAAATTCAGGATGACACCCCACTAGGTCTACAAGATGAAGATACTACGGAAGGCATATCAATACTTGATCATTTTTTCATGTCATCTTTATGGCCAAGAAAGTACAGAAACCTTCCCACAGAGTTGGGTGATCGCATTGGACCAACTGGCCAGAGAAGGCAAAGCATGCAACTCGTTTGACATGTTGGATCACTAGCTAAAGGAACAGGTAGCAAGGGATCGACAACCTCCCCAAGTTATGAAAGCATAAATATACATGTCCACATACATCTTGGATGAAATCTCTGCCCGTCAGGAGTTCTCGGACTTGAAGTGGGCATGGACATCAGTGGAGACCTATATGAGCACTTATTATAAGATGTTTTCCGAATGCTGCTTCAAAGGAGTTATCACATAGCTCTCTGAACATTTAGTCACCTCATTTTACAAGATTATATTTGAAAAGGATCCACCTTGCATGTTGAAGGAAACAATGAAGGCACTGATCGACATAAATGATTGGTATGCCTCACCATCTCGCAACGTCTTATGGATGTAAATCGTGGATAAGCCTCTGCATGTATTACCGAAGTTTTCCTTGGACAAACTCGTCATGCAAGAAGTATCATATCACATCTCGGTAGGATTATCAACTAGGCTACATCGGAAGAAGAAGGCGGCTTGGCTTGCATTTCTGTTGCGCATTGGGTTATATGAGCTAGAGAGTTTCAAGCATGAGGATATCAAAGTAGAGGAGATGAAGAAATATCCATTCAATGCCTAAAGTTACAATCCAGATGACCTGCATTTTCTTGTGAAAGACCATTGCATGAGAGTACAGTTTAACTGGATCCATGGGGCATGTCATGGGCAGAGGAACACCAATGGAGATATTTTTATAGCTTCTCCAGACTCCACAAACTGGTCAGCCTCGCTGTGGAATGGGTATCAAAGAAGCATGAAGTAGCATCTAAGAGAGTATCAGAACTAGCATCAACAGAGGTTAACATACCCGTGTGTGACAAGGGCAATAGGAATATTATTCACAGCATGCAGGAAGAGAAAAGCTACAAGTTTTGAGCATACCCACTTGTTCAAAAAGAAGCTTTTTCAATAGAGGAAAAGATGCAATAGCGCGACAAGAGAAATGCACAAAGGCAGAGAGATAAATGGAGAATGGAGGAAACAGAGAAGGAGTTACATGAGCTGAAGGAGGAACTCTGGAAGGAACAGGAGGAGTACAGACAGGAGAAGGAAGCACAATAGGAAATGGCATAACAGGGGCCACAAGTTGTACAGACAGATGAAATTGTGCCCTTACAGGTGGTATATTCATCAGAAAAACTGGAATGAGGAAAACAGGGTGAACCATCATAGGAGCAGGACTTCACTCAGGAGATAGAGAAAGCACTTGAACAGATGGATATGGATATGGAGCAACAAGATTTAGAGAAAGACATCGACCTCATGCCTCACCACCAAGTGGTCAACCGACCAGCGTCACCGCATCCAGAAGAGGAGTAATTCCTAAGCGACCAAGGAGACACTGAGATTGTTGGAGAACAATTGGAAGGACAAATGCACAACATCTCATTCGACGAGTCTCAACATAGAGTTGTGAAATCTCGCCAATTGTCGACTCCAGATGATCATACATCTCTTGCGTATTTTGAGGAATGAGTGATGATGTCTAACGTGCGCAAATATCCAACAGCATTGGCTGATGCTACCAGAGCATATTCCAAAGCCACTAGCTCAAGTGTTCACTTTCTCATAGCTGAGAACGATTGAATGGCTAAGGAGCTACAAATGGCCAAGGAAGGAGGAAAATTCGTTACAGCATCCGCCCGAGAAGAATTGAAGAAGGAAATACTGGATGAAGTATTTTCTATTGACACAGTCCTGCGGGCATTGTATTCTAATTTTGGTACCATGCATAAGGCAGTTGTCCATCTCAATGGTTGGCAGCAGTGATGTGCTAGAAGAGCACGTATCTTGTTGAACGTGCATGTTGTTGTTGATTACATACAGAAATGGATGATGAGATACAAGGGAGCCCTGCTACACTTGCCTAAGATGACGAGGCCCAGAGCGGTCAAGCTAAAGGCACACATTCAAAGTCAGATATGGAACTTTGAATATCTCCCGCAGCTCATCACTAGTCTACAGGTATCCCATGCATGGGTATTCAAGAGTATGTATGTTGTTGAGCACACACATGCGATCCCATTTATTGGGACGCTCATCTAGGCGAAGACAAAGGCACAAGCCTGACTGAAGCTTGACTCATACTTTGACGAGTTGATGTGCATATCCACCAGCCCAGACTTGGTGATCGCAGACACCATACACAAGTATGTTGTTGGTTCAGCCGCACTCAAGTCAATGATGCACATGATATTAGACGAGTTAGACAAAGGAGCCTGAGAAGTGTACCTAGATGCTATGGAGGTAAGAGGTCATTTCGAAAAAGATGTCACCTTAGAGTACACATACACCATCACAGACTATCAAGCTTCGCATCACTTCGCTACTATCAACCAACATGAGGATGTCAAAGAGCTAGTCTTCCAACAATTGTCTAAGTCATAGTGATTTCTTGCATGGGTTGCTCAAGCCTATTTGGTCTCACATGGGTACATGTGCAGATTGTATGTTATGTCTTGTCAAGTGTAAGATTATGTGTCGATAGTTGGATGTAACATTCATAGAGTAGGTGAAGAGTCATGAGGGTCGTTGAACTGTCACAAAGGGGAATGTCAAGGACCACCCCACCCTTTGCTATATATAGGCCCTCATAACTCATTGTAGAGGTTTTTGTTCAGCCAAGTTTGCAATAGGAGTAACTTAGAGAAATCTTGGACAATATTGTAATGAGCCTTGGCTTCTCCATTATGCAAAGCTAGTATGTCTCTTCGGAGGAGCAGACGACACTGACTATAATATTCCACTATCAGAACTAGTGGTTGGTCATGGATGTATTGTATGACTTGAACTTACACTTATTAATGTAACAGAGCCAGCACGTTTCATGCATATGTCGTATTGTATTTCATCTATGTTGTTTACTCTAAATGATTTATGTATCTATTTGCTTACGCATGCATGTGTAACTATTTTCTATATATGTATGTATGAATCTTATTCAAATGTATTGTTAGTTTAGCCATCACTTTGGATTTCTAGGTCACTTTCCTTCCATGTTGTGATGCATCTTAGCTCATGTGTTCCCTTCTTAACTCCGTTCTATCACATGTTTCCAAGGGGCGCACTCACCTCACCCTCCGTGTGTTAGAACTGCTCATGCACCTTCCTTGACTTACTACATATGTCACACCCTTGATACCAACAGGGACATCTTACTTGCCTCTGTGTGAAATCATGGTCAAGGTGATACCGTATGACCCAATGTTGTGACTCCTACACCAAATAGTCTGAGGTCTAATTGGGGCTTCTTATTGGGGAGAACCCTTGACATGTTGGTGGGTCCAACGCCATCAACATTTTTGGCGCTAGAAGGAGGGCCAGATGACAAGATGTCTCCTCTCATCTTGTAATTTGAACCTTTTCACATTCATCATGGAGTCTTGCACACTCAACCCTCCACGCTGTTTTTCACATGCCGAACCTTTCCACATCACAAGGGAGTTTTTTGATCTCTTGTTTGAATACATGTATGATGTTGAAGGTGAAGTTGGCTTCGCCTATGTTCTTACATGAATTCCTTTCCATGCTTGATGAGGAAGATGGATGTTCTGACGAATAGGCCAGTTTACTGCTTGCATACACACTTCGCGAATCCCCACTACAGTGGTTGTGCAGCCTATCGACTGACAACGTGCACTCACTTGAGCCCTTTTGTGATCTCATTGGAGATACGTTCCATCATTTTGATCTAGAACATCTTGACCATAAAATATTACAACAACAAAAGGCTCCACATGAATCTCCTGACGATTTTTGGCAGTGATTCCATGTTTTGCAGTTTCAAGCTCCAAAGAGCTAGATGAAGTTTCAATATCTTATTGGCAGATTCAAGTATTGCCTTATCAAATCTATCAATCCCAAGAAGAAATATGAGCCCAAGCCTAGCTCAACATACTTCAGTGATGGATCTACGTAATCACATATGAATATGGTCTCTGCCATAAGTGACTATCCGCCATCGCGCCATCAAACAGCTCCACCACTATAGAGTGATGTGGGAGATCAGGCACACACATCTGTTCAGCTATCACATCCTCCCAACATCACTTTGCTTAATTTTCGCATAGATTTGGTTGTGATTCCATCAAGTTTTCATATGAATTTTGTACCACAACCGCCGTCTTCGTACTCAGATGATCCTTTGGATGATACTACCTTGTGTTCTTCCATTCTGGACTCTATGCTTGTTGTGAACAAGGATCAAGCCATCGATGGAGTTGGTGTTGCAAAACCAACATGCGATGTCATTCATGAAGAGTATGACTGGGAGCTTGAGCATCAACACTCAGTGAAGGATGACTCCCTTTTGTCTGAGCTTCCTCTGTTATTTCCTGACATCTTTGGTGAACCTGCCATCCATGATTTCGCATGTGTATCTTCATCTATGGTTGCACCCATTTTTTATCACTTGTAGGACACATTGGATGTCACCCCATCATCCAACAACAGAGAGGATAAAATTATTCATTGAAAATCCAATTCACCTTTCATATGCCTTTTCTGGAAATATAGAGGATGAATTTGTCTGCTTCTCATCTACCCCTCTATTTAATTTATTAGATCAGGAGGATGCTGATGAAATCATTGATTTTTTTTATCATTATTGTCGTGATATATTTACTTTGGTATTCGATCATGATCATGATTCTATCACAGTTTATTTTTCGAAGCCACTTGTTTATGATGATCTATCTGACGGCGAAGTTGAAACCCCACAGACTGTCAAGGAACTTTAGCCTGAGCTATTGGTTATGTTAGGCCCTTGCTATCCTAAGGTTGGTTTCACTTCTGATCACGAAATTTTTGAAACAACCAAGGCTCCTCATCACTCATCTGTATACATTGAAGATCAATCTCCACTCGAACTGCACGATCCCATCGCTTATGCATTGGAGGAATCTTACATTGCAAGCACACATGCACGATGCAAGTTGTCTTTGTTTCTTTCGTTTTCTTACATGTCACTTTCAAGAGTATGCGTATGCTTCACAGCTACATGTAGTGTTAGAAAACACCATGATAAGTCCATGGACTAAATGTCATATACCTGCACTCACTTATGTCCTATGGACACTTTTAAACATGAAGTGTGTTTGTCTTCATTGTTATATCCTTCTTGTTTGCTAGTTCGCACAACTGGTTGCTCACGGACCAAGCCTTCACCAACATGGGTCAACCAATGCGCCAATGGATGCATTGTAAATATCACTTCACGTGATCAGGCCCATCCACTGTTAGCTTAGGAGTAGGAGTAGTGTTTTCTTTTAGTTTGTTTTCTTTCATGCCTATTTTGTTTCTTTTTTTTCTTGTTC
Source organism: Pinus taeda (assembly GCA_000404065.3). Taxonomy (NCBI): domain Eukaryota; kingdom Viridiplantae; phylum Streptophyta; class Pinopsida; order Pinales; family Pinaceae; genus Pinus; species Pinus taeda. The sequence goes on from APFE030296045.1 coordinate 79,393, forward strand.
GTTTATCTTCTTACTTGTTTTCTTACTCACTTTGCTTTCACATTTACTTTTGCTTCTTCTTTTCTTTGTTGTTTGTTTGCTTGTTTTTGTTCATAGGTTACTTTTGCATGAAACTATGCGCAACTCTTGAAACAAGCTGGGCAAAGTACAAGAGGCCTTGTGCAGCTATCACTACTTGGTTATTATCATCCTACCTCAGTGTGAAGAACTTGTTACTTTTGGTCCATGATATGTTGATGGAAAATAAGTATTGTTCGAAGTGAGCCTTGGTGAAAACACAACACTTGCGTGCTAACTAGTGTCACCTACTCTACTCGGTTGTTTTTGGGTTAACCCTTGGCAGCTCAGTCAAGTAGAGTAAGGTGAGGGGGGAAACATTAATAGGCACATCAAAGGTATATAATAAACTACTTCTCTGAAGGAAAAAATTCTTCTACTCTCAATAAGGTAGGATCCCTCTTCGCCTCTGAAATGAATAAGTGCTATACACAGATATGAAAATGAAAAAGCGAAAAATTTTGAAAAATTGATAAATGAATAAGGCAAAAGAGGAGAAAGGCTTGCTATCCAGAGAGGTGATGCAGGTAACTATGCCATGGTACTGACCAGGCTCGCTGACAGTGGAGTGATGCTTGTGTTCCTACGTGACTCCATTGGGGTACTGTCCAGGCTTGCTGCCAGCGAAGCAACACGAGAGATGAAACTAAGACTTTGACAACTATACTGCTTGTGCACAAATATACCCCTCAATCCCAATTGAAACGACTGTGTTGAATTGGCTTGGAATATGTGTCGACTGACCAAAATCTTGGCAAATGATACATCCTACAATCAAGCAACTGTGGAAACCAAGACGAACTCAGAACTGAACAATACTTCCAGATGTGTTAGACTTTCTTTTCATGAACAAGGCCCGTTGAGGGAGCTGGAGTTATACTAGTGTGTCACCAAGTGTTGTAGCGATTACAACCACCCTCCAAAATTTTGTCTTAGCTTCGTTTTGGAGCCTCCCTACCAACCTTCCTCAGTAGCATGTCTTGCCTTGTCAGGTACACAACCTTGAGTGATTTTCTAGCAGATTGCCAAGCTGTGCATGATAGCTTGTTGCATCTGCCTCCCAAGATGTTTCTTCAGACTTGGTCCAACTATAGGCTGAGAAGCTCCCTCAAGAAATTGTGCGATTCTAGAGGGGACCAACCTTCCCTCCAAAAATTGCGCAATCTTGTCTGGCAGCTTGCTAGGCTCCAGAATTGTACAAATTTGCCTGTCACCCTTCACTGGAAAAATTGCCCAATCTCTCATAGCAGGACTACTTAGCCAAAAAATTGTACAATTCTTGGTAACAGTATGCTGTTCATCTTAGAAATTGTGCAATCCTTCTGGGCAGCTAGCCCAACTCCCTCCCAAAAATGCACAAATTTTCCCCTCAGGTGAGGAGGTTGTTGCATGTGCCAATGCATTGACCGGTTCCACCCGTGAACGAGAAAACTTGACTTGCATGCATCATATGCTTTTTCCAAAAATAGCAAAAGCAACATGCAAAAAGTATCCCTAGATTTTAGGGTTTTTTTTTTAGCAGTTGGAGGTTACATGCCAAGATCATTTTAGAACCTTTTCTCCAAGTGTCGCTTTTTCCTAGATTTCTGGCATGAGCATCATGAGCCTCAAAATTATTTATTTGATGCTTTAGAGCTCATTTCATCATATTGATCTTGGAGCTCTGACATCCCACAACACATCCAGGTGTTTTCGACACATCTAGCTTAGCTATTTCCAGGTAAGTTGGCTTAACTTGTCTTTTGCAACATTTCTGTCGCTTTTTGTGTTTTGGCTTGTGCGAGTGTTGTTTGCTTTATTTCTATGAATGCTTTCTCTCGCTTACATGCATACTAGCTTGTACTGGCACCATTTCAGTTTTCGTTAGCATCTCACTATTGTTGCATGCATGAAACTATTTTCCATGAACGGTCGCCAATTCGACGACTTGCTTCACCCACATGCATGATGTTCCATTTTCTCAATATTTCATTCACTGTTTGCAAGCACAATCACTCATTCTAGCTTACACTCAGTATCGCCAGGCATTCACATTCACATTTTCTTTCAGTTGCCTGTCAGTGGGTTTGGGCAGCCTTGGCTTGGACTCTACCTCACCAAGACAACATTGCACAATCTTGAGAGAAAAGACTCTGTCTTCCTCTCAGAAAATGCACATTTTTGCCTAGTGACTATGCTCAAGTCTTGAATTGTGCAATTGTGAGGGACAATGACTCCTGGCCCAGAAAATTTTGTAATGCACTTTTGGGCCTACAACCATTGCTAGCTAAAATTGTGCATTACATAATTCTAGCAACCTGGATTGTGCATTGTGCAATCCCAGCAGCTAGCCAACCTCCTAGACAACCTAGACTGCCTTTTACGCAGTTCTGGAAGCCAATCTCCCAGCCTTGCAGGAAAAATTGTGAAATCATTTCCAGTCAATCCCCAGGTATGTTGCATGTCGGTCCCCGAGTTTGCTTTGGTTTTAGATGATAGATTTCCTGCCATGCATGTCGCTATGTCTCCAGATCTAGCAGGTGCTTTCCCGCCTCTTATCAGTTCACGATCAATGGCCTCTAAGAGAGCAAGATCAAAGGACACTGATGGAAGTGCAACTGGAGCAGCAGTTGTGCGAGTGTCTACAAGTTTGTCGATCTATGAAGACACCAAGCTAATTGTAGACAAGGACATCAAGCTGAAATGGGAAGAGGTCAATAATGCATTTGCAGGCACATTTAGGGAAGACATCGAAGACTTCCAAGTCTATGTGAACATCCACAAGTCTGGATTGTACCAGATTGTATGCAGGTATCCTATGCTTCCATGCGTAGAGATGATACATTGGATCGTTTGGCACCCTGATCCTAAGACGATGACATTGAGCAACATCAGAGGGTAGAGATTACTACCTTCAGGGCACATGATTATGAACAAATGTATCATATTTCAAAGCCCGTGATCACCATGGAGACTCCCTTCAGCATACCGAACAATAATGCCAACTCCAGAGATATCTTGAAGAATTGTGTGAAGGAGTCGGCTAAATTTAGGATGACACCCAACCAAGTCTACAAGATGAAGATACTGCGGAATGTGTATCAATACTCAATCATCTTTGCGTGTCATCTGTATGTCCAAGAAATCACAGAAACCTTTCCACATAGTTGGGTCATCACGTTGGACCAACTGGCCAGAGATGACAAAGCATGCATCTGGTCTGACATGTTGGCTCACCAGTTGAAGGAATAGGTAACAAGGGCTCAACAACTGCCCCAAGGTATGAAAACATAAATCTACATGTTTGCCTACATCTCTGATGCAATCTGTGCCATTCAAGAGTTCCCGGGCTTGAAGTGGGCATGGACATCAACGGATACCTCTGTGAACACTTGTTGTAAGATGTTGTCAGAATGCACCTTCAGAGGAGTTATCACATAGCTGTCCGGTCATTTTTTCACCTCAGTTTACAACGTGAAATTCAAACAGGATCCACCCTTCATGTCGAAGGCAACAATGGAGGCACTAATCATCATAGTTGATTGGTATGCCTCACCGCCCAGCACCTTCATACAAATGTACAATGTGGAGAAGCCTCCACGTGTTCTACCGAAGTTTGTCTTGGAGAAACTCGTCATGCAGGAAGTATCATATCACATCTCGATGGGATTATCAGCTAGGATGAACCAGAAGAAGAATTCACCTTGGCCCACACTTCCATTGCGGATCGGGTTATATGGGCTATAGAGTTTCAAACATGCGGATGTTGAAGCAAAGGAGATGAAGAAATATCCATTTGACATCCAAAGTTACAATCCATATGACCGACATTGTCTTCTGAAAGACCACTGCATGAGATTAAATTTTAACTGGATCCACGGGGCATGTCATTGGGTGGAGGAATACCAATTGGGATATTGTTACAACTTCTCTTGACTCAATGAACCGGTTGGCCTCGTTGTGGAATGGGTAGTGAAGTAGCATCTCGGAGAGCGCCAGAAGCAACACTAGTAGAGGTAAACATACTAATGCGCGACAAGGGCAAGAGGAAGATTGTCGACAGCATGTAGGAAGAGCAAAGCTGCAAGTTCCGAGTAGACCCACTTGTGCATAAAGGAGCTTTGGCAATAGAGAGAGGCAAAAACACGAAAAAAGAAACACAAAAAGGTAGAGAGAGAAACAGAGAATGGAGGAAAAAGAGAAGGAATTGCATGAGTTGAAGGAGAAACTCTAGAAGGATCAGGAGCTTCACAAATAGGAGAAGGAAGCGTAGTAGGAATAGGTACAGTAGGGGGCGCAACTTGTATAGACAGATGAAACTACACCCGTATAGGTAGCAGACTCATCAGAATAGGTGGTATCAGGCAGACAGGGTGAGCCATCACATGAGCAGGACTTCACTCAAGAGATATAGCAAGAACTTGAATAGGTGGATACATATATGGAGCAATATGAGTTATAGTAAGACATCAACCTCATGCCTCACCACCAAGAGGTCGACCCATGAGATTCACTGCATCCAGAAGAGGAGAAAGTCCCAAGTGACCAAGGAGACACTAAGATCCTTGGAGAACAGCCAGAAGGACAGATGCACAACATCTAATTTGACGACTCTCAACATAGATTTGTGAAATCTCGTAGTGTCGACTCTGGATGATCATACATCTCCTGCACAGATTGAGGAATTAGTGATCCTTTCTGACATGCACAAACATCGAGCAACATTGGCCAATGCTACCAGAGCATATGCCGAAGCCACTAGCTCGAGTTTTCGCTTCTTGATAGCTGAGAACAAGTAAATGACTAAGGAGCTACAGATGGCCAAGCAAGGAGGAGAATTGGTTATAGCATCCGCTCGAGTAGATTCAGCCAAAGAAGGAAATACTAGATGAATTATTCTCCCTTAACACAGTCATGCGGGAATTGTATTCCAAGTTTGGTATTGTGCATAAGGCAGTTGTCCATCTCAACGATATGCAGAAGTGATGTGCTAGAAGAGCATGTATCTTGTCAAACATGCATGTTGTTGTTGATTATATGCAAACATGGACGATGAGATACAAGGAAGCACCACTATAATTTCCTAAGATGATGACACACAGAGCAGTCGAGCTGAAGGCATGCATTCAGAGTCGGATCCATAACTATGAAGATCTCCCACAACTCATTAGTAGTCTACAGGTTTCCCATCCACGGGTATTTAAGAGTATGGATGTTGTTGTGCATGCACATGTGATCCCATATATTGGGACACTCACCCAGGCGAAGACAAAGGCATAGGTCTGACTGGATCTTGATTTGTACCTTGATGAGTTGATGCACATAGCCACCAACCCAGACTTGGTGATCAGTGCAGACACCATGCACAAGTATGTTGATGGTCTAGCTAGACTCAAGACAATGATGCGCTTGATATCACACGAGTTGGACAGAGGAGCCTGAGAAGTGTAACCAGACATTATGGAGGCAAGTCTAGTTCATTTCCAGAAATATGTCACCTTAGAGTACAAGAACACCATCGTGGACTACCGAGCTTGGCATCAATTCGCTACTATTAACCACCATGAGGATGTTGAAGAGCTAGTCTTCCAATAGTTGTTTGATTCATAGTGATGTCTTTCATGTCTTGATCAAGCCTATTTTGTATCACATGGGTACATGTGAATATTGTATGTAATGTCTTGTCAAGTGTAAGCTCAAGTGTTGATAGTTGGATGTAACAGTCATAGAGTAGATGAAGAGTCATGAGGGTAGTTGAACTGTCACAAAAAGGAATGTCAATGGCCACCCCACCCTTTGTTATATATATTCCCTCATAACTCATCATAGAGGCTTTTGGTTAACCAAGCTTCCAATAGGAGTATATTAGAGAAAGTTTGGACAATCTCGTAATGAGCCTTAGCTTCTCCATTGCGTAGAGCTAGTACATCTCTTTGGAGGAGCAGGCGGAGGTGACTGTAACATTCCGCTATCAGAATTAGTGGTTGGTCATGGATGTATTGTATGATTGGAAGTGTACCTGGATGCTATGGAGGCAAGTCTAGTTCATTTCGAGAAATATGTCACGCTAGAGTACATGGACACCATCGTGGAGTACCGAGCTTGGCATCAATTCGCTACTGTTAACCACCATGAGGATGTCGAAGAGATAGTCTTCCAATAGTTGTCCTAGTCATAGTGATGTCTTGCATGTCTTTCTCAATCCTATTTTGTCTTACATGGGTACATGTGCAGATTGTATCTAATGCCTTGTCAAGTGTAAGCTTAAGTGTTGATAGTTGGATGTAACAGTCATAGAGTAGATGAAGAGTCACGAGGGTAGTTGAATTTCCACAAAAAGGAATGTCAAGGGCCACCCCACCCTTTGTTATATATAGTCCCTCATAACTCATTGTAGAGGCTTTTGGTCAACCAAGCTTCTAATAGGAGTACCTTAGAGAAAGCTTGGATAGTATCATAATGAGCCTTAGCTTCTCCATTGCATAGAGCTAGTATATCTCTTTGGAGGAGTAGGTGGAGGTGACTGTAACATTCTACTATCGACACTAGTGGTTGGTCATGGATGTATTGTATGACTAGAACTTACACTTCTTAATATAATAGAGCAAGCACATTTCATGCATATGTCATATTGTATTTTGGCTATCTTGTTTACTCTAAATGATATATGTATCTGTTTTCTTATGCATGGATGTGTAGCTATTTTTTGTATATATATGTACAAATCTTATTGAAATGTGTTGTTGGTTTAACCATCACTTTGGATTTCTATCTCACTTTCCTTCCATGTTATGATGCATCTTAGCTCGTGTGTTCCCTTATTAACTCTATGCTATCATAGGTTTCCAAGGGGCACACTCACCTCACCCTCCATGTGTTAGAACCTCTCATGCACCTTCCTTGACTTACTTCATATTTCACACCCTTGCTACTAATAGGGACATCTTACTTGCCTCTATGTGAAACCACGGTCAAGGCGATACGATACGACCTACTGCTGGGACTCCTACACCAAATGGTATGAGTTCTAATTGGGGCTTCTTACCGGGGAGATCCCCTGACATGTTGGCGGGTCCAGCACCATCAACAATATCCTTCCTTGTTTGTCAGTTGAGGAAAACCAATTTTGGTATATGTCATGGTATATGTTTTGGTACATATTTTGGTTATTTTAGCATATGCATATATGTATATGGATGTAAATAGTGTCATGATATATATTATAAAGCTCCAATAAGCGGTATGGGTGTCATGTCATTATCTTTTCATGTTGTTATGTTGTCATGTTGGTTTTCTTTTCAGCAGGGTTATCATTGTAAATAATGCATTGAGCTATGTTATAAAGCTCCATGGGAAATATGTTTGTTTTTTAGCAGTTTTGCTAAGGCATAAGTATGGTCGAACATCGATGATGGTGTCCCCCAAGGGGGAGGGGGGGGGGGGGGGTTTCTAATAGCCCTAGTGGAAATTCCATGTAATAAAAGTTAATAAAGGAAAAAATGATAACCATGGTTGATGGGACACTTATTCTAAGCTGAATGCTGGGAAAAACTTCCTAGTGTGGGTGTTCATTTGGTTGTTAATGGCTAAGGAAATTGGCAAATGCAATGGCTAAGGCTATGGAAAGGAAAATGGCATTTTTGGCACATTTATTTATGAAAATAATGGAAATTAGGAGAAAAGGGAGGTGAAAGGTCACAAGTTTCATGTGGGGAGGAAAATGAATAAAAATAATGGAAAATGAAGAAAATAGAGGCCTAACTAATCAAAAGGCTTATCAGGATCATTTGGTAACTTTTTTGTTAGTTCAGTTTTGTAGCTCTCTCATTATTCTCCCTCTCTCTCACTCGTGGACACTTAGAGTTTTCTTGGAGCATTTTGGCATTGGATCAAGTAATGCATAGAAGGTAAGAGGAATAAAATATCAATCAGGGAAAGGTAGGATGAAGTAGCTACAACAATATTCTTTGTAGGTATTGATCTGCATGTGTATTTTCCTTGCTATATTTGGCATGCATGGGATTACATGTGGTTATTTTTCTATTATGGCATGGGTTTTTCCACATGTGACAATCGTTTCATCGTAGACTTTCCATTTCCGAATAGCCATGGTGTGATGGGATTTTCATGTTTTGGTTGAGATGGATTGCTGGATGGATTTGAAGCTAAGTGAGGTGGATCTCCAAATGATAGAGAACAAGGCCTAGTGGTCCCTGAACCAAACTATGGATCACGGTAAAGCCAGTGGCCTAGTAACCCCTGAGCCAGACTATGGGTTGTGATAAATCCAAGATTTTGCTATCTCGGTGGGCCTACAAATCCTTGCTAGTGAATGACAAGATATACGGTAAATCCAATAGGTGGTTTTCTCTCTATTGAGCCTAGTAATCTCGGGTTCGGAATATGCGGTAAAACCTAGAGAGTGGGTGTCGATTTAGGGCCTAATGGTGTGGGTTTGGATTATGGTAAAGCTTGAGAGACTAGGAGACAGGAACATTCCTCATGTTGTAGGTGGAGAAATCCAGTGGAATCCATGCTTATTTGGCCTAGTGATCCAAGATGGACTATGGTAAAGCTCGGTTTCTATTGATGAGGGTGAGGTGATGTAGCCTCGGAATTCCCTGGTTGGCTCTTTTGATTTGAGTCCCACATTCATGCGTGGAATATGGAATGGGGGTGAATGGATGAAGAGAGATTTGGCTTAGCCATTGTATGGTTGGGTGGAACGTGGTAATCCCATCCTGGGTTTGGATTTTACATCATTAATGAGAGGTTATTTCTCCTTTTATTTCTATGAGTATTATAATAATTTACATGTATATCATATGGTTGTGATTTCATTGGTATTTATGCTACTATTATGTTGGTTATATATGGTTTTAATCACAGTCTCTATGTATGGTCCACATCATGTTTTTACTTGTAAATGAATGGACAATGTATCTATGACCTAAAGATAATAATGCAAGAAATGGTATGAGGGAATAATGGTTCTTAGTGATTCTCAAATAAGTATGAGATCCCCATGCTTAAATCTATTATTTACACTTGTAGATTACATATTTGTGATATGTTTGACAAAATGCATGTCATGGCTAGTAAGGGTCTCGTTAAGGGTTTGTTCAACTATTTTATTGTGCATCATTATTTCCATTTTATTTTACTGTTCTCGATATGTCATTCAATTTCGGGCAGTGGAGTGGCCTGGGCTCTGGGCCTGAAAAAGTGGCTTAAATCTTGGGGATGCTGGCACAACACTATACAAAATAGTCCATGGTTTTTGGCATGCCTATAGCATGAGAGTGTTTGGAGCCTCCTTGACACTCTAGAACTATAGCATGAGAGCGTCCAAAGGTTAAGTGGTGAAAAACTTTAGTGGGACCGAGGGACTAGTTGTTGGGATGGTTCTCAGGGGTCCTCTATCTTATGTGAAAAGTTTGTATGTCGTGTTTCCATTGATTTTATTTCCTTAAGGTCACATAGGAGATTGACTCTGATCATAGTATGCTCCCATCACATGTTTACCCCGGTTGGTCACTTACTTGGTTAGATGTGGGAGGAAGGTGTTATAGTTTGATGGTTAGAATTGATGTCAAGCTCGGGATGTATTGCAGATGATTATAATGTCACTTATGGTGATGTTGATTGGCTTGTTAGTTGGAGGGTGTTTACCTTGGTATTGGTATGAAAGGTATTAGTATTACCATGGTATCTATTTATGGTATTGGCATAACCATGGTATTGACCTCGAGTTTACTATTGTACAAGTGTCGATGGTATTGGGATAACTATAGTAGTTTTACAAGATATTAATTGGAGATTATTGGTGACATTTTGACATATATTTTTTAATTATTTTTAGGTGTGTGGACTGATTTGGTGAGTTGTGTGACTGATGGATTGAATGAGTGCTACAGTTATTTGCATAGATAATTGTACATATGTAGTTGAGTTTAGAGTGCATATCAGTTTTTATTATTAGGATTAGAGATGTTGTTGGGTTGCTCATGGTAAGCAAGTTTGAGAACCCAATTTGAAAATGCATGAAACGTGGTTCAGATGGAGGTGTTGATGGTGTGAGGCTTCATTAGATACAGTGTGTCGATAAGGTGTGGGCCCTCTAGTAGACAAATCAGAACGGGAAGCAAATTCTCCAGAGTCTAGTGGTGTTAGAAGAGCCTCATTGATTGTCGTGGCTTACAATGAATGGTTGTTAGTAGAGTCATCGGAGAAGAGACTTTCGAGTTGATATTGCTAGCAAACTAGCTTAGTAGAATAGTCTTCAAGCTACTCGATGGTAGCTCCACAATGTAATAATTTGTTCACCTTAATAGAAGAATCGAGCAATGGCAACGAGTGGTTTTTTTCTGGAGATGTTTTTCCACGAGAAAACATATGTGTCCTCTTATGTGCATGATTTCCATAGTGATTCTTTATGGGGTTTTTGTATGGTGATTTTTCATGCTTTGATACATTGATTTCATGTTGGTTCCACAAGTTTAGCTCATAAATTATTGAACCACGTGCTTTTGTAAAAAGAGTTAAAAATTAAATTATCATAGTCACTACTAATTTACCCCCTAGCTTGCCCTATTAGTGAATCCATTTCCAAAAATTGCTATGAGAACGAGGTTCCCTTGGTGAATCTTGATAGCTTGAGAGAAGATTGTGTGCCATGGTGAAGAAAAAGAGGAAATAATCTGAAAAGAAGAAGTGCTGCAAACAAATTAATAGTGATGCAAAACTTGAAGAGTCCCTCCTAGTGGTGAATTGTATTGCAGATAGTATTTTCATTCATGGACATTTTCATTGCTAATCTAGTGATGATGATTTTGGGATTATAGAAATTGAAAATAATCAGTGTTTTGAAGTTGATTCCTCAAGAAGTGAGGAAGGTGTTTTTCCAGTGTATGAATTTGAGGATGATGAATTTAAATGATTAATAACCCTTTAGGCTGAAAACAAAGCTCAAGCTAGGCTAATTGAGAAGTTGAATTTAGAGAATAGAGATCTGTAGAAATTGTTGTAGATTCTTGAAGAGAAAGAATATGACTTCAAGTAAGAAAATTCAAATCTGAAAAATAAGTTAGAGAAAGCAAGGAAAACAAAAAAGGAGATTGGCAGCTAACCAAAGGAACATATCAACAATTGCAGAAAGCTTGAAGAAGAAAAAGAAGGAAGCATCTAGATCAAGAGAAATTTGGACACACTTCAGCAAACTGGAGAAGAAGAGAGACAAACCATTCCCAGCTGAAAATGTCATTGAATGGGGAGAATTTTGAAACAGCCTATCGGTTTCTAAGTACAAAAATTCATTTTATGGCTAATCTTATTCATTTAATGACTTCGGGCATAAAACTGTTAACTGTAGGTTTCATCTACATGGCTTGAATAGTAAACGACAGACCAACAAAAGATTTGAGTTGTTTCTGCATTTCCTTGGAGATATTAAATGTTATTTCTGTGATAATATTGGCCATATAGCCCAAAACTGTAAGATTACCCTGGCTATCAAGGAGTCTAGATGGAATAAAACAAGCCCTGCTGTGCATGTTTCAACCATGCATCGAAGCAATCAACAATTAAAATTCAAAAATATATGGAAGAGAAAAGAGCAGCAAGTGGCTTCAGAAAGAAACTGAGGCCTCAGGGGTAGCATGAAAAGAAATATGCATAATTCGAGGGGAGCTACTCGAAGAAAAGTTCTTATCAGCAGTAGATGTAAGTATTATTCATCTTTATGTTCTTCGAATGCATAAGTTGGATACTGTCACATAGCTGCATGTTTCTTCAGCAAAAGGAAGTTTGGATCTCAAGAAATGTACCTGCAATCAGAGTTTTATGCACATAATTTGAGGGTAAAGGTGCAACCGTTTTCATTATTAAAGATCTAGCATGTGAACATATTAAAAGTATTGCATGGACTATGTCAAAGGAGCGTTATTGGTTGTAGTTACAATGTGAATGTATTTAATGTTGAAGTCGAAAGGATGCTAGTTGCTGAAATAGCCTCCTCATTTCTTCATATAGCTGCTCCATTGATGTATCCACTTGGTGACTTTTAACTCCAGTGCATTGATATTTATATTGTTTAAAGTTTGGACAAAGAACATTTTTCTTGCACGGGTATTTTTTTTTATGTTGCCTGCTTTTGATCTCTGATATGGCAATGATTTGAAGAAGTTGATTGAGCACCATTGGCTGATATATGTTTGGTTGTATTTCAAAGTCATCATGAAATGTCTTACACGAAAACTATCACTATCTCCTCACAGATTTAATAAGTTTTGCAGTTGATTAGAAAGACAGTAAAAAAAAAACAAAGATGTCGACTCCTGTTTGGATGCATCGACGATTCTCTCAGATTCTGTGCCAAAATGCATGCTATTACGCAGTCTTACCGTGGATGAGGTCACTGTGTTTCTTTTGTTAGTGTTTTCTGCAAAGAAGGTATGAATGCACTTATTTTAATTGCTAGTTGAACAAATTTATTTTTGGTTTGATCTTGTCCAATATGGATACGGGAGGAATCTCAATGCATGTTGATTTGGTCAAAGAGTTCGATTCCATGGTGTAAACACGTTGACATGATCACGGAAACTAATTTTCTTGAGAAGGACAAATACCAAATAGATTAAATGAACGGTGTGCATGTATAAATGGGTGCGTTGTCTTATAGTTCATATCTAGGGCATAACACCATGTACGTTTCCTTATGGTCGAATACTGGGTTGTTTCAATGAGCTTGCACTGTAATCTCACCTGCTGCAATGAATTCTACAGATGAAATGGAGTTTTTGTGGTGTGGAGGTAGAACCTGGGGAGGTTCAGAGCTTTGATCCTAGAGATGGTAAATTATCTCCACTTATTGTAGGCATCCCTCAGTAATATTTAAAATGTAGCTACAAGATGAAGGAGACAATGATTTCATTGTGACTCATCTGTATTTTCTTGATCAGGACATTTTTTTGTGTTCTGGTGATGCAACAACAACCGTTTATAAAATAAAACGACGTGTGGAGGCCCTATTATTGCGTATTTCATTACTGTCAACAAATCGCGGTGTATAATTCCCAGGGATTTATGGCCGGATTTGGATACCTTTGCTGATTTGTTCATCAATGGCGAAGCCGTGTCCAAATAGTTCAATAAATCGGGCAACTTTGACGAGGGATACAAGCAGAAGAAGAAGCCCAACGAGAATGTTTTCAACTCCAAGCATGAATTTTCTTCAGGTGGTGAAAATGAGGTGATTCCTCCTTTGAAGGATTTCAAAAGGTCCCTAGGCAAGAAATCAAATTTTTGCAAAGGCTAAATGGATCAGAGGAAAGAAAGCCAAGCTTAACTTTGATGATGGTGCCTGTTCTGTAAAAGTGGGCAGTCACAAGAAAATGTCAGGGAAGAAAGTAAAGTCATGTAAAAAAAAAACCTTATTTATTATTGCCTTTCAACATAAACAGTAAGGTAAAATCTTCATATTCACCAAAGCCTGATTTATTAGAGGATTGCTATCTTGAAATGGAACCCTCTTTGAAGGACGCCCGCAGATCGGATCTTCCAATCTGTGGCTACGATGATATGCAGTACAGGGACTCTCATTCATAAATCTCCCTGCTCCATTTCCAAGCAATTCAAATGTATCCGCAACCCAATCTTCTGAGCATAGCCATGAGAGCCAAACTTTGCAGAAATCGTGCTCTTGTGAGATTTGTAGCCTCAACTGTTCAAGGGTGAGTAATTTCATGTTCCCTACAAAGGACGATGCCGCAAAATTTGAACCAATGGAATCTTCCTAACCAGTAGGTTATTTTGATCATAGCATCAACTCATTTGATGGGGAACATTTTTCATGGGATCATGAGATCAAAGCCCCAGAAATATCATCTGTATATGATGATGGACATGAGTCTGTATTTGTGGACATAAAACCTCTAGTCCATGGTGTTGTTAAGCAAAAGCTTGTGGATACCTCTATCAATATCAACAGTTGGACATAAGGTTTTGGCGTAGATACCTCTATGGAGGTCAATGATGGGATATAACGTTTTGCTGTGGAAATGCCTGCTGAGGTCAATAGTGGAACAGGATGTTACAAAACAAAGGATAACATAATGCAGCTTGAGCTTTTTGAAAAATTGTCTGTTTTGGAATCATATCTTAGGTTGTCAGAGGCTGGCGCGATAGGCTCTTTTCCAACTGAGGAAGTGGAAGTTGGTTCCCGATTAATTATATTCGTGACTGGAAAATTTGAAAGATTTGCAGTTAGTATTGTAGTACTTGGTATAAATAAGAGTTGGAGGATTTGGAGGTGTGGAGCTATGCTTTCTATAAAGGTGTTCAAAGTCATAAATTCTTGAGGTTGCAAAGTGAGAGACAGTTGTGATCGGGATGAGATTTTTGGGGGTGAACCAAAATTCCATCTCCCTTATAAATCATCGCTCTGGAGGCCTGTGGGTTATGGGCCCACAAAGCCTATCCGCAACGCTTTTCACGGTCTGGCTTGCAACATGGGCCAATGAATCATTCATCATCATCTAACTCTAAATCATCATCATCTAACTCTAAATCATCAAGCTGGAGTTGATCCATCCGTTCAATTTCTGCCTTTACCCGATCAGCATACTTGATAGATCATTCCATTAGTCTGTCAACCTTTTCAAATTCGTTCCCCACGAACTTGCTCAGCAACTGTTCCTTTCTTGAACCCTGTGATAGTCCATCAAATAATGAAGCAGCAAGTGAGATAATTCGCTCTTCCAACTCCTCCTTGTACCTCCTCTTGTTTGCTTAGCCTTGCTTTATTCATTGGAATCTTACTCATGAAAGCCGAAAAAAAAAAGGTCTTTCAACCCCAAGACATCGACGAGCCGTTTGTTGGATCAGGTGCTCAGCAAACAAATTAAACACACAGTAGAAGCAAGCACATAACACAGTATTTATAACGTGGTTCACCCAACCAATCTGGGCTACGTCCACCAAACATAGGCATCAGGAATATATTAATCAAAATTTGGAGATTACATCAAGAAATCCTCACACACTCTTAGCAAACCATCCGAATGGTTGCCTATTATATAGAATAGAGAATCTAACAACCTCATAACTCCCTCAAATCAAATATAGGAGGCATTAACT
>APFE030296046.1:0-11832 GCA_000404065.3 Pinus taeda
CCAAATATTTTTTACCATATACCTATAGAATAACTTGTTTAAAACTCAAAAATTGTTAACAACTAAAGCATAATTAAAAAACAAAAACTCTCAGCAAACATTTCAAAATCTAGGAATTAAAAGAGGTAGTAGGCATGGTATCCTTAGTAGTGGATGTTTGAGGAGTTGAAGTAGTAGTAAAAGATGAAATGTGGCACTAAAATTTAGCTAGCGAAGTGTCCCTTCTCTAAAGAGAGATCCACTAGTTTATATGGATACATTTGACATCCCCAAGACTTGCAAATGATTATATATTTTCGCCTACTTTTCAGTAAGGACCATTCCCAATAGGCTTTTTATTTTTAGTATTTTGATAAGGTTCTTCGGTTTGGAGCCTGATTATCTCCTTTATTCAGAGGTATTGCCACATTATACCCCAGTTTGTAATGTGGCAACAACACTTCCCGTAAATCTACACCGTCACGGGGGATTGGGGCCAATGCCCCCAAAGCTAAAAATAGATGTAAAATTTCCTTGTAAAATGTTGCAATTCCGTAGTCAATCTGGATCATTCATTAGGTAGAGATCTGAAAGTAGAATTTATGTTTAATTTAGGGTTTTTTTCCCTAGAAGGAAACCCGTCGCCATATATGAGGGAATTTTATTGTATCTAGGCAAATTTGTATTCTAAGTGAGAAAGAGAGAGGAGATTGTGTGAGAGCGAAGAGGGAATTACAACATATTTGTTGTAGGGTGTATCTATTTAGTTTGTTGGATAATATAAAAGGAATGACTGGCTATTTCTCCATGGATGTAGCCCAAATTGGGTGAACCACATAAATCTGTGTCTCTCTTGTTTTATGTGCTTTATGTGTTTATATTTCTGCAATATATTTTATGTGTTCCATTGCTTTGTGATATAATTATCTAACAACTGGTAGAAGATCTGAAGGTTTATTTGGATGATAAACTCATAGGAGAGAAGGGTTCTTGGTTCAAGTGGGAGAAATAGCATAAGATGGTAGGTTTATGGTAAATTAACGATCAAAACTACCAGCTATCGAAGATGCAGATCAAATATTATCTGTATTAGAAAGATTTGTACCTACCATTGAGTGGAAAGACAAAGAATCTGACGAGTATAACAGACATAGAATGGGATATTCTCGATAGAAAGGCACTTGGAACAATACGGTTCTACCTAGTGATGTCGATAGCCTTTAATATTTTAAAAGAAATGACAAGAGAGGGTTTAATGTCGACATTGACCAAACTATATGAGAAGCCCTCAGCCTCAAATAAGGTATTCCTTATGAAGCATTTATTTAATATGAAGATGTCAATAGGTGGATTTTTTTTTTATCATGTAAATGAATATAATACAATTACCAGTCAGTTAAGTTCTGTAGGGGTAACTTGTGATGATGAAGTTAGGGCTCTGTTATTTTTTTGCTCATTGCAAGAAAGTTGGAATGGTTTAGTTATGGCCATTAGTAACTTTGTCTCTAGATCTAGTACTTAAAAGTTTGATGATGTTTTCGGTGCAATCCTTAGCGAGGAAATGCAACAGAAAAGCTTCAGTGAGACATCAAGTGATTATTTGACTGTAGAGACTAGGGGAAGAAAAATGGAAAGAGGAAAGAGCTCGGGATATCGTAATAAGTCAAGGAAAGGCAAATCCAAATCTAGATTGGGGTTAGTGTGATGGAAATGTAGTAAGAAAGGGAACATGAATAAATACTGCAAATCTCGTAAGGGAAAAGAAGTAGACCCGCAACAAGAAAACAATCATGAAGCGAATGTTACAGGTGATGTGTTGCAAGATGTTTTGATTCTCTCATTAGAAACTATTATTGATTCCTGGGTGGTAGATTCAGTGGCCTCATTCCGTGCCACACCATATAGGAAGCATTCTCATGATTATGTTCAAGGATATTTTGGACAGGTTTGATTGGGTGATGATAAACCCTGTAAAATCATTGGAATGGATACATTTTTCATAAAATAATAGAATGGAAATAAAAGGCTATTGAAGGAGGTAAGGCATGTTCCATATCTAAAGAAAAATCTAATTTCAATAGGGTAGTTGGGAGGTGAAGGTTGTGTGACTACTTTTATATATAAAACCTAGAAGGGCACTAAAGGAGCCCTGGTAATAGAAAAAGGATAAAAGGTCGGTACATTGTATTTATGCCATGGTATTTCTAATTATGTTAATTCTTTACCCTCTACAACAGAAGATACAACATTGTGGCATCATAGACTTGGGCACATGAGTGAGAAGGGGATGCATATTCTTCACTCAAAAACTTTGTTGCCAAGTTTGAATCATGTTGATTTAAATTATATGAGAATTGTGTTTATGGAAAACAGAAAAGAGTCATATTCCTTAGAGTTGGGAAATAAAAAAAGAGT
The DNA here is from genome assembly GCA_000404065.3 of Pinus taeda. NCBI lineage: Eukaryota > Viridiplantae > Streptophyta > Pinopsida > Pinales > Pinaceae > Pinus > Pinus taeda. The sequence continues at coordinate 2,395 of APFE030296046.1, forward strand.
GAAAAGTTAGAGCTTGTGCATACAAATGTATGGGGATCTGCTCAAGTATCATCTTTCGATGGTTGTTGTTATTCTGTTACTTTTATTGATGATGCAACCAGAAAAACTTGGATTTATTGTATTCGAAATAAATTTGATGTATTTGATACTTTCAAGAAATGGAAAGCTTTGGTTGAAATTGAGACAAGAAAAAGGTTGAGGTGTTTCAAATCAGATAATGGAGGTGAGTATTGCAGCAAAGACTTCGATAGGTACCATTTCGAGAATCGAATTCGTAGAGAGAAGATAGTTCCAGGAACACCACAAGAAAATGGTGTGTCAGAAAGGATGAACAGGACAATCGAGTGTGCAAGCTGCATGAGATTGGATGTAGGATTTCCTTTAAAATTTTGGGTACATGTTGTAGATATTGTTCTTTATATAATAAATGGAGGGCCTTCAAGTTCCTTGGATGGTGGTATTCCAGAGGAGGCATGGACAGGTAAAAAGGTAAACTTCTCATTTCTAAAGACTTTTTGTTGTGAAGCCTTCGTCCACATTAATAAAGAAAATAGAACAAAGCTTGAGGAAAAATCAAAGAAATGTACCTTTATTGGATATGGTCTTAGTGATTTTGGTTATTGCTTTTATGATTAAGAAAAGAAAAAATCATTAGGAGAAGAGATGTCATATTCAATGAAAAGGTTTTGTATAAGGATCTGATGCAGGAAAAGAAATAGGAAAAAGAAAACAGAAAATACATGGTTCTTGATGAGATCACAGAAAAAGTGAAGGTTCCTGAAAATCATAATGATCAACAACTAGAACAACAACAACAACAACAACGTCGAATGCCTGAAAGTAGTGTTAGAAGATCTACGAGGATAAGTAGACCCCTTGAACGATCTCTCCTTCATTATATTATGTATTGTTGACTGATTTTGGTGAACCAGAATCTTATGAAGAAGTAGTGCAAGTAGAAACCAAGAAGAAGTGGGAGCAAGTCATCCAAGAACAGGTGGAATCCTTAGCACATAGCTAGACTTGGGACTTAGTTAGGTTGCCTACAAGTAAAACAAAATTGTGGAATGAATGGGTTTACTGGTTGAAGGAAGAAGATGGAGGTAGAAAAAGGTATAAAGATAGACTTGTGGTGAAGAGGTTTCCACAGAAAAATGGTACAGACTTTGATGCGATATTTTCTCTTGTTGTTAAAATGACTACAATCAGAACTATTTTAAGTATAGTAGCAACTGAAGATTTGCATCTTGGGCAGTTAGATGTAGAGACAACCTTTGTCCATGGGAATTTGGAGGAAGAGATATATATGCAACAGTCAAAAGGATATGAGATCAAATGGGAGGAGAAACTAGTGTGCAAGTTGAAGAAGAGCTTGTATGACTTAAAACATGCTCCAAGGTAGTGGTATCTAAAATTTGACAGATTTATGTCTGAACAAGGCTATACTAGATGTCACTTTGATCATTGTGTTTATCTCAAAAGGGAAAATGATGGTAGCTCTATTATATTGTTATTGTATGTAGATGGCATGCTTGTTGTAGGTTCTAACATGTAGGAAATAAATGTGCTCAAAAGAAAATTGGTGAACTCATTCGTAATGAAGGATTTGGGTGATGCAAAACAAATCCTTGGTATGATAATAACTAGAGACAAGAAGAATCGAAAATTAACAGTCTCAGAGTGAGTATATAGAAAAGTTGTTGAAAAGATTTAATATGCAGAATGCAAAACCAGTTAGTATACCTTTGGCTATCTATTTCAAACTATGTAAGGAGGTGTGTCCCAAGAATCAGGAAGAAATGGCTTATATGTATAAATTTCCATATGCATCAGTAGTTGGAAGATTAATGTATGTAGTGGTCTACACAAGGCTTGATATTGCACATGCAGTGGGAGTTGTAAGCGAGTACATGAACAATCCAGGAAAAGAACATTGGATGGTGGTCAAAAATATTCTCATGGATTTGAGAGCTACCACAAATAAAGCATTATGCTTTGGTGCTTCAAACATTGCTCTATAGGGATATGTTGATGCAGATATGGTGGGTGATAGAGATAACAAGAGGAGCACCACATGGTATGTGTTTATTGTAGGTGGAACAGTTTCCAGTTGGGTTTCAAAACTACAAAGCATTGTTGGAATCTCAACAATAGAAGCATAATATGTTGCTTCTACAGAGGCTAGTAAATAAATGATTTGGTTACAAAGGTTTCTAGATGGATTTTGTAGGAAGTAGGATTTGGGTAGGTTATACAGTGACAGCCAGAGTGCAATACATCTTGTAAAGAACTATCCATTTCATTCCAAGGCTAAACATACATAGCTCAAGTACCATTGCATATGGTTAGTGTTGGAAGATGGACAATTGAAGCTAGAAAAGGAACACACTAGCCAGAATCCTACAGATTTGTTAACAAAAGTTATAACCAGGGACAATCTAAGATTTTATTTAGTTCAATTGGTCATCAAGTGTGATGATGAAGATGAGAAACAACTAGGTCAAAAGTGGAGTCATTTTCCACCAAATGAAGCAGCGGTGGAGTTGCTATAACCAGTCTCCAAGTCGGAGATGGTTGGTTATGGAGCCTGATTATCTCCTTTATTCTGAGTTATCACCGCATTGGACACTAGTTTGTAATGTGGTTGAAATTCTGCCCATAAATGTAAGCCACTAGGGGGTCCAGGGTAGCGACAAAGACGATTATTTGGAGGCCCCCCAGGTGATCCGAATTGGATGCATAAAAGACCGTAAAAAACCCATGACTGTATCAGGTCGAGACAAATCTCTAAAGAATTCTAAACCAGTGATCAAAAACACCCCTAAACTAGTGGCAATGGTAGCCAACGTGGAACAACAAGGACCTCGGTCAAAGCGCATTGACCGAGGCCCATGAAGACTGCGCAGGAGGTGAAAGTAGCCCCTGGGAGCCCCAGATCGGGAAAAGGAGGTGGATTTTGATGCGTGATTGGGAAAACATGGATGAAATGGGGGAAGCCCAAGCACACGGATGGATGGAAAACCAAAGAACCATGGGTGGAAAAGCCAAAATTACTAAATGTACAAAGGCAGGACCTGAGCTCTGGAAATCGAAGGTATTGATCGGAGCACCCTAAAACGGTAAGAGGTTTTGGACGAGAGCAGAGTGATTCCACACATCGATCGATGTGTGGCAGGCGAAGGTGAGAGAAAATCACCATTGATAGTGCATTATCGATCGAGCAGGTCAACCACGCAGGACGTGCGTATGACGTCGGTTGTAGGGGACCTAGATCGAACGACTGAGATCACGCCCAATGGAGGAAGTGGAATCGACAAAGGAAAACGTCGCGATTTGTAAGGATTTGGAATCCATTTGACCACCATGGTAGAGGAAAGAATTCATCCATGACATAATTGAAGAAACAAACCAACGAAGCAGGCTTGCGCCGTCTAGATGAGGACACGTGGCTACTCCTTGAGTGTTCATGATGACGGCGAATAGGGAACTCCAAGCGCGGCTGCAGAAGGAGAATTGACAGAGGTGGAAGAAGAACTGAACATGCATGGGAACGAATGGCTAAAATCCATGAACAGAGACAGAATACGAGGGATAGCTTGAGAGACGAAAAAAGACAGAAAGACCAGAACCCCAAGAGGAGGACGGAATACACAGAGGAAGAAGACAGTGAAGCAAAAGCAGAAAGAGACAAAGGGTTGAGCTAACCAGTAGCAGCATCGAGCACCAGAGCTTGAGATATTCAAGCCATCCCATAGAGGAATTTGTCCGAATTGAGCACCACATTTGGCTCTTTCCACTATAGACCAGAAGGTCACAGAGCTATAGGAAGAAGAAGATTTTGTATACTCTAGTGGCTTTGGGAATCCAAGAAACACCCTGCCAAGCAAATCTGCTTCAGGAGAAATCACATTGAGTCCCTACATTATAATTCTCTGCTTAAAGACACAATAAAAAAAGGCCACCACTAAAAGCTAGACCAGAGATGTACCCCTAGAGGATAGGGTGAACTCCTTATCAAAATTTCTTGAGTCTTTGTGTTTGCTTACTATATTTCTTTGTTGTCTTTCCATTTAAATGTCTGTGTATCGGAAATATAATCAATCCGTTGCTTAAATAACACATAACACACACACCAGCATGAGTCTGTAATACCTTTGTTTAATAAATCTTTAGCTGATGTCACTATTAGGGTGATTATCAGATGAAGTGGTATCAGAGCTTTAGGCTGTAAGGTTAGACAAGCTTGTGTTGGTTTAGCTATGAATGCTCATTAGATCAAAGCTTAAATTAGGAGAAGGAGAGTTGGTGGAAACTAATCCTAAAATTGGGAGAGTCTATTCTCGGAAGACAATGTCAGAGGAATGTTCTATGAGGCTAGACCCTCAATTCATAGAGATTTTCCAAGCTATAAAGTCTATGGGAGAAGAAATGTATAAGGACTTTAGAAAGCACAAGGATGAATATTCATCAAGTTCTAAACAAGATAAAGATGAAGATGAGTCTCATTCCCATGACCACTCCAAAGGAAAGGGGAAAGAGGAAAACTTTCTCACACCTCCTAATAGCCCTTTGGATAATAAGAAAGCATATTTGATTAAACTAGATGTTAAATTTGATTTTCCTATATATGATGGAGAGCTAAATGTTGAGAAGTTGAACAATTGGATTAGACAAATTGATGTGTATTGCATGGTACAGAACATAGACTTGGACAAGAGTAAGATTCAGCTAGCAAGCCTACGCCTAGGAGGAACTGCCTTAGTTTGGTGGGAAGGTAGAACCCAAGTTGATATGAAAAGCCATGGTAAGACCATCTCTGTTTGGAGTGAATTTGTTGTTGCAATCAAAAAGCAGTTCTATCCATTGGGCTACATGCAACAAGCCATGATTAGTTGGCAAACTCTTCGGCAGTTGAAAGGGAAAATTGTGCAAGGGTATGCTCAAGAGTTCAGAAAGACAGCATTGATGTTGTGTATCTCATTAGACTCACCAGAGACTCTTTTGAAGTACATTGGTGGTCTACACAGCTACATGAAGCATACCATCCTCATGTTTAATCCCACTACTATAGATGAGGTATTTGTACAAGCTACTCATCTAGACGCTAGAGGAAAGAATGGAAATCCAAAAGTTGGGGGACCATCCGAATCCACTATAAGTAAAAGGAAGGAGAAAAGAAAGCAGAAGTGGAAAGGAAGGAAGGCTAGAACTGCACATAAAGGCAAAGCTTCATGGAGTCGCTGTAAAAAGGAGGGGCATGATGATGAGCACGGTTGGATTCTGCATCCAAAGCTAAGACCTATGAAGTTCGAGGGCAAGAAGAGGAAGACTACTGCAGCTATTCAGAAAGATTTGGGATCACACTGAGGAGATGAAACAATCATTTCAGCCATAGGTATAAAAGGTTTTTTTCTTTAGAGAATGCTGAAATCAAGAAATAGGTGGAGGAGTTGCTCAAGAAAGGATTCATCAGGCATAGTGCATCACCATGTGGGTCACCAATCATTTTGGTGAGAAAGAAAGATGGCTCATGGAGAATTTGTATTGACGATCGAGTGGTGAATAAGATAACAATCAAAAATCGTTATCCCCTTCCTCGCATAGATGATATTTTAGATCAATTAAAAGAAGTTGTTTATTTCACCAAGCTAGATTTGCACAGTGGATACCATCAGGTCAGAGTTGAAGAGCAAGATGCATGGAAGACTACTTTCAAAACAAAGCAGGGATTGTATGAGTGGCTGGTTATGCCTTTTGGCTTAACTAATTCTCTTGCTACTTTCATGAGATTAATGAATGATGTACTCAGAACTTTTCTTGATGATTTTGTTATCGTGTATCTCGATGACATTCTGATTTTTAGTAAAACGTGGGAAGAACATTTAAAGCATGTTAGGTAGACATTAGATGTTTTGAAAAGAGAAAAACTTTATGCGAAACTCTCAAAATGTGAATTTGGAAAAAAATCTCTAAACTACTTGGGTCATATAGTAGGGGGGGATGAATTGAAAATAGATCCCTCTAAAGTGGCAATCATTATAAACTGGCCTAAACCCAAGTCTGCTACAGAAGTAAGAAGCTTCCTAGGAGTAGCACAGTATTGGAGGAAATTCATTTCTAACTTTTCCTCAATTGCAGCTCGCTTACATGCTTTAACAGGATTGAACAAGGTGTTTCAGTGGGGAGGCAAACATTAGAAAGCCTTCACCACCTTGAAAGAAAAGATTAGTACATCACCTGTACTAGCACTGCCAGATCTGCAAAGACCATTTGAGATCCAAACTGATGCTAGTGACTATGCCATGGGAGCAGTGTTGACATAACACGGTAAACCCATATGTTATCATTCTAAGACTTTTAATCCTGCAGTAGTTAACTATCCTACATATCATAAAGAATTATATGCATTAGTTTAGAGTGTGAAAAAGTGGAAACATTACTTAATGGGCAAAGAGATAGTAATACATACTGATCATCAACCACTTCAATACCTACACTCCTAAACTAAGTTGCAGCAATCAAGACATTACAGATGGATGTTTTTTCTACAACAATTTAATTTAGTCATCAGATATAAAAAGGGCATACATAACAAGGTTGCAGACATGTTATCTAGACCTATTATAAATTCATCTACCATACTTAAGCATATTTCTATGCGACATGAAAGCTACATAGAATAGTATTCTCAGGGTATGGACTTTAAAGATATATATGCAACTTTGAGTTAAGGAAAAAGAGTAGAAGAATTGGACTATCATGTAAAGGACCAACTCTTATACCATTGCGGGAAACTCTGGATTCCACAAACCGAGGATAAAGATAATTAGGAAAGCACACACTTCTCTGATATCATGTCACTTCGGGGTAAGTAAAATAGCTGCATAGATTCAAAGGTTCTACTATTTGCTGAAAATGAATGAGACAGTTTCTAGATATGTAAGAGGGTGTGCCATGTGTGCTAAAAGAAAGCCCAACAGTAGAAAACTAGGGTTGTACACTCCATTGCTAGTTCTTTCTCACCCTTGGGAAAGTATTTCCTTGGATTTTGTTGGAGGAGTGCCTAAATCTAGGATAGGTCATGATTATCTACATGTTGTTGTGGATAGGTTCAGCAAAATGTGTATTTTGATACCTTGTAGTAAAAAAATTATAGTTGAAAAAACTCCAAAATTGTTTTTTGAACATGTATGGGTTCATTTTGGATTACCCACTTCCATTATATCTAATCGAGTCACCCAATTTGTGGGGAAATCAAAGAAAATCACAAGTTTTCATCCACAAAAAGATGGCTAGACAGAAGTAGTTAACATGACAGTGATCCAGTTACTGAGAATATATTGCAACAAACATCCTAAGATTTGGGATGAACACTTGTGTTATGTGCAGCATGCTTAAAACAGAGCAAAACACTCTTCTACACAGAGATCTCCTTTTGAGACCTGTTTCGGTTTCACACCAAGGTCTCCTTTGGATTTTCTCTTTGGTAAAGATACCATGGTTGATGGACACAGTGATGTGCACAAGGAAACTAGGTTCATTCAATAGATCCAGGAGATCCACCAGGCAGTACAGGAACAGCTGGAAAAGAGCCAGGCCAAGTACAAGGCTAGGCATGATGAGTATCAAATGGAGCATAGTTTTCAAGTTGGAGACCAAGTCTAGCTATATATTAGCAAGGACAAGATGCAAGGTGAAGGTAAAATTCTAAAACCTATCAGGTATGAACCCTTCAGAATACTTGAGAAAATTGGTGAAAATGATTTTCACCCTGATCTACCAGCTTACATGCACATCTTCTCAGTCGTAAATGCAGATTGCTTGAGATTTTTTGAACCTTCAATGATTGAGGACCCTGCAGAGCAGACTCAATTGCCTTTTGTTGATGACCTACTACCTGAATATCTTAATGAATTGCAGGAAGACACAGTGCTGGACAAGAAGGTAAGGATGACGCATAGGGGAGATGTCGAATACCTCAGGATTGGGCTCAGAAGTTTGAAGCCGAGCAACGCGAAGTGGATTGAGATTAGACAAGTGAGAAATCAATACCCTCACTTAGTCGATGCTTGAAAACCAAATTTTGGTGGTCTAAAAGCTTTTCCAGTGGGAAGGCCATGATCTGAATTGGATCCATAAAAGACTATAAAAAAACCATCACTGTATCAAGTCGAGACAAATCTCCAAAGAATTCCAAAACAACGGTCAAAAACACCCCTGGACAATTGGTAATGGCAGCCAACATGGAACGATGAGGACCTCGGTCAAAGCATGCTAACTGAAGTCCATGTAGACTGCGCAGGAGGTCAAAGTAGACCTTGGGAGACTTAGATCAGGAAAAGGAGGTGGATTTTGTGCATTGCTGGGCAAACAGGGTGAAATAGGGGAAGCCCGAGCTCACAGACGCATGGTGAACCGGAGAACTGCGGGCGGAAAAGGCAAGAGCACTAAACGTACAAAGGTGGGACCCGTACTCTAGAAACCAGTGGTATTGATCAAGGTGCCCTCAAATGGTAAGAGGTTTTGGATGAGAGTGGAGCAATTCCATACATCAATCGACACGTGGTAGTTGGAGATGAGAGAAAACCACCATTGATCGCGCATTATCGGTCCAGCAGGTCAACTGCATGGGACGTGCGTATGATGTTGGACCTGAGGGACCTAGATCAGATAGTTTAGATTGTGCTCGATGGAGGAAGCAGTATCAACGAAGGAATACGCCGTGATTTGTAAAGATTTGGAATCTATTTAACTGCCACGGTCGAGTAAAGACTTCATCCACGATGTAACTCAAGAAACAAACCGACGAAGTAGGCTGGTGCCATTTAGAGGAGGACATGTGGCCACTCCCTGAGCGCTCATGATGACGTCGAACAGGGAACTCCAAGCACAATTGCAGAAGGTGAATTGATAGAGGTGGAAGAATAACTGAATAGGCATGGGAACGAATGGCTAAAAGCCATGAACAAAGACAAAATACAGGGGATAGTCCAAGAGATGAAAAAAAGATAGAGAGACAAGAATCCAAAGAGGAGGATGGAATACACATAGGAAGAAGACAGTGAAGAAAAATCAGAAAGAGACAGAGGGCCGAGCTAACCAACGACAACATTGAGCACCAGAGCTTGAGAGATTCAAGCCTTCCCATAGAGGAATCTGTCCAAACTGAGCACCAAATTTGGCTCTTTCCACTGTAGACCACAAGGTCACAGAGCTAGTAGGAAGAAGAAGAGTCTATGTACTCCAGTGGCTTGGGGAATCCAAGCACCACCTTGCCAAGCAAATCTTCTTCACGTGAACTCACATTGAGTCCCTGCATTGTAATTCTCTGCTTAAAGACACAATAAAACAAGACCACCACTGAAATCTGGACCGGAGATGTAGCCTTGGAGGATAGGGTGAACTCCTTATCAAAAATTCTTGCGTCTTTGTGTTTTG
>APFE030296048.1:0-29675 GCA_000404065.3 Pinus taeda
GCACTGGCCTCCACGTCAATGATCAGCTACCCTTTCTCATTCCCCTTGTCAGGTTATCACTTAGATTCGTAACATGCATCTAAATCGGAAGCCTTCAGCTTGGCCACCAGTGGCTACTTGGCCCAACACTCGCTTGTGTTGTGAGTGGAGCTCTTATGGAACTCACACCATTTTCCTGTGTCATTCCTTTTCTTTGTGGTGTTTTTCTTTGCTTGTAGCTTTAGTGGGTTGTCCTGGGTCGCCCCGCCTTGGCTTTGGCCTTTTTCTTATGGTTTGGGGATGTATTTTCCTTGCTTCTGATTCACATATCCAGAGTCTCACTTCTTGTATTTAAACTTTTGCTCAATCTTGATAGTGTATCAGTATGTCGTGCCGAGCGAGGAGATGTCCAAGAACTCCATCTCATCGTGGATGTACTTGTGTAGACAACCGTGATACTTGAGTACCAAATGCCACTTAGAATCCTTGATACCCAACTTCGTGTGGGGGGTATGGAAAACATTTGTGAAATCCGGCACATCTTGGTTCCTTCCCTACTGTAGCATGGTCCACCTTATGTATTTCTCTTCATAGCTCCCAACAGAGTAATATTATTCCTTGATGGAATCTCGGAAATAATCCCAAGTGGGTGTGGCTGAAAACAATGAGGATTCCCTCTTATCCTTTTATTCGTAGTAGGTTTCCCACCAGTCCTTGACATGTGGGGCATCTTTGAGAAGTGAAAACATAATTTTTACCGATTGGAAAAGTCATGAATTGAAAAATATTCTTCCAACAAATTCAACCATTTATATATGGTGTTTGCATCTATCTGGCCCTCAAATATGGGAATATCAAAGTTAACTTGTACCTTAAAAGGAGTGGTGCATCCAAAGTGATTGATGGATGAAGATGTGTCTCCTGTGGGTAGTCGTCGGAGGATCTGGGAAAAGTTATCCATCATCACATTCCTCTGTCACTCGATAGATTCCTCGAGCAATATCTTGAAATGAACTCCTACCCCTCATATTTATTTTGTTCTTCCATGCGAGGTTGTCGGGGTTTACGAGGTTGGTCTTGCAAAGGTTCAACCAGTTCGAGGCCTAACTCCTTATAGCTTGACCTTGTTGGGAACACAGAAAGAAAAATAAAGAAATAGAAGACCACTCTAATACCACTGATCTGAACTTAAATAGGGGTGCAATAAATTACAGATATAACCATAAATATAGAGATGTAGTAGAAAGAACACTTCATTTCATTAATATCAAAATATTGAAATATTATTACAAATAGAATGGAAATAAACTATCTCGGGCGATGGTAGCTTATCTCTAAGAATATATGTGGCCGCTAAATGCCTCTGAAATGTGTTACAATGAGGCTCAAGGGCCTATTTATTATTGAAGAACAAGAGAAAAGCCTAACCGCAAGAGATGTAATGCCAACAGTTTGTGGGCCCCGTTGGGGTTAGTTGCATAACCAACTTCCCAGGGTCATAACTTGGTCATATTATATTTGTTTGGTGTGCATGATACCTTGTTGGAAATGTATCTCCGAGTAATACAGGATTTACGGCACGAGCTTACAGCGGACCTAAAAAAACACTGTTTAGAGGGTCAAAACTGCTATGGAAGTTCAAGACACAAAAAACTGCTTAAAATAGTAAATGTTGAAATAAACAAGGAAACAGATGAAACCAATTGGAGGTCCAGGTGGAATAAGTGGGTGGCCACAAATATCCACCTTGATCATATTCGTCAGATATGTGACTTATTGGAGTGAACTATCTGACACATTGGAGCTGAGCAACTCATCACTGGAATTGTGTAGAATAGTTGACACTTCAGTAAACTTTGGATATTCGACGGTGCATACATCGATTATCTGACACAAAAAATGGCCAAAATTGCCATTAAAATTTTGACAGTTTGAATTCATCTTTGCAACGCTAAAATTCATTGTATATCCAAAGCAAGAAACGTTAGTAGAGAGGCACACATGTGTCGAATATCAGACAAGGCCCGTGTTTCCTTCCATCACACCAAACACAAAAAAAATTGTGATAGTTTCCTGTCATATATTTGACAATTTGTTAGTTCATTCCAACGAGAAGGATCGACGTTGTGTCATTGTATAATCAATGATAGACCTAGATTATGCATTAGGAGTGTTATCTCTCTAACACTTCCTTCCATCAGTATGGAATAGGAAGTATGACACTGTAGCGTCAGATAGTCAACGGGTAACATTTTTGTCCGAAAAGAGTGTCATATGTCTGACACTTCATTCTTTCAGTCTTGCATCAAATATTTGACAATTGTATTTCTTTCTAATGAGAGTGTCATATTTCTGACACTTCGTTCCGTTGGTTGTGCATCGAATATCTAATGATTGTCCTGACTGATAAGAGTCGAATATCTGATGGCTTGCATGTTCTATCGCATATCTGATGGATGTCTACGAATATATATCTATATATAATTTCATGACTTTACATTAGGATAGTCATCAAACTCAAAGTTTCAAGTGATTAAGTGATCTGGGTTTTCATGAATGCTTTGAAATAAAAATCCCCATTATACAAGACCTTTTACTGACACTTATTTGTAATTGAAATCATCAGCAATGTGACTTATTAAAAAACACTTCATAGAATCATCAACACGAAAACAAGAAGTGATAATCAAGGAGCACAACCATAACTCAACAATATGATAATGGAGTTCATCCAATGTGGACTATGTCTCTGGGCCCGGTGTGAAGAGTGGGGAGGTCGCTTCTTAAATTGTTGCAAGATGATGATGAGTACATGATGTATTCTTTGTCAATATAAAGATGAACCCATTGTACTAGAGTGGCATGTTTCTCTACGAGATTTTATTCTATAATAACTCTCACACATAAAATCTCTCCTTCAGCATGAAAAATAATAGTCTCTCACATAAAGTGGCATACAAGGATCCTCTCACAAAGTGGCATACATGGATCACAAAATCAAATCATCATCTCAGCAAAAATCAAAATGAAGACATGGAAACAATTCATCTTATACCTCCAAGTCTAGGGACGACCTGAAAACCAGCTACTTAAATGAAGGAACTTCCTGTGCCATCACGTTCATTGTAAAAAACCATGAAATCTAACTATAAACTTGACCCTTTTTTTACTCAGTCAAATCTAGGCTCCCCGAGAATCTCAAATATTCCTCAAAGATACTCTTCTGCGGTTTGACTTAAATTCGGCTGCTTAGATGGAGAAATTTCTCATGTCATTGCATTCTTTACGAAAAATCAAGACAAATGAGTATAAATTTGGCCTAGTTCTGAAACTGTCTTTTTTTGGCCTCTAGGGAATCTTTCAGATTCCATACAGATTCTTATGTCAAGGTTCCAACTTCATGGTTGTTAAAATTGGCAACTAGGGCCAAAATTCATGTGGTTCATCTTATTCATGGCTGATAATATGTTCATTAGATTCCTCTCATCGAGAGGTGTAGGATTGATCTAAAGATCATCCGATTCCGATAAGTATTCATGGAGATATGAATTTATTTTGATTATGGAATTATTATCAAGCCGACCTACAACTCATGTAGGCTCAGAAGCCCAACAATCGCATCTATTCAAACATCAACGTTGTGTATAAAACAGGAGGACTTTTCCTCATTTGCACTCACTTATCTCATCACATCTCTCTCTCTCTGCTGCGCAGAAAATAGTCTCTTCTCTACTGCACAGAAAAGGGTCTCTCTCTCACACATGTGAAGCCGGAAGCTACTGAAATTGAAGCTGCAACTGCAGATCCAAAATTTGACCAGTGTGGACCATAAAACCTCCTCTTTTGACCTGCACGATAGATTCATATGAACCTCCTCTGAAGGCTTCAACTTTTGGTGGTGAAATCAAGCCGATTCGATGGTTGGTTTGCGAGATATCATCTGCCCTAGTTTTGATGATGAAATCGCTAATGCTGATGCTGCTGATCTAGGGTTTTCTACTGCTGATATAAATAAGATTTATTGTAATATTTCTCTCTGCTAAATTATTGAAGATAAAATAAGATTTGATCAAAAGGTTTCCCCACACATTGTGGGGTTTGTCCCTGGCTAGCCACCACATCTTGTGTCTCTTGTCTTGGCTTGTTTTCTGACGATCATTTAATGTTCTATCTGCACTTTACTTTATGTACATGTGATTCCTAATCTGTGGAATATCATAAGGAAAAGAAGTAAACTGTTATAAGCATAGAAAATACCATAACTTAACATGGTATCAGAGCTGAGATGAAGACAAAGCCCGAGCAAGAGCAAGAGCAATCACTGAAGAGAAGATTGGCAAGGCTATCCTAAAAGAACTATGGGGTCCTCAACACTCTTTCCTGCCGAAGACAAGCTCCGTGAGAAAGCTGACTATCACGGATGGAAGATGTCTATCGATTTAACCCTATAAGATCAAGGAGTGTTGGATCATGTAAGAGGCAATATTGTTGAGCCTCCATCAAATGCATCCACTGCTGCCTGGAACAAATGGAAAAATCAGAGAAGTCAAAACAAAGAAGATCATCCAGGACTCTATCGACAAGCACTTGGTGGCCTACATCTCTGAACTGGACACCTCCAAGGAAATCTACGATAGAATGGTGACTATATTTAAAGTTAATGATGCAAATCAAGTTTTGTTTCTTAGAAATAAGCTGAGGGAAATCAAGAAGGGTAATGATGAGAGTATGCAAGCATACTTCTTAACAATCACCGAGATCAAGAACAATCTCCTATCTATTGGGGAGACTATTACTGATAGAGAAATGGCACTCAAGACTCTTAGAGGATTACCATCTAAATGGTACGTCTTCAGGACTACTCTTCTGAAAAATAATATAATTCCTGGTTTCGAGGAATTAATGGCTAGATGCATTCAAGAAGAAACAAGGGTAAAAGAGCAAGAAATGCCCATGCCCAAAGGTCCTCCTGCTGCCTTTTCTTCTCATGCTAAGAAAAGAAACAATTCCGGGACTAAATCAAAAGGAAAGGTTAGACCTAAGGGTGGAAGAAAAGGATGATGTTACATCACTGGGACAATGATCAAAATCCCTTTGATGGAAATCAAAGGAATGACAAATTCAATAGCAAAGGTAAGAGGAGAGCTGGGAATCAAGGAAGAGGGCAACCATTCAAGAAGGCTAGAAATTCCAAGATGTATTAAAAGCACCTGACCTCGAAAAGAACCTAGTGTCCATCTCGGCAATGGAAGACAAAGGCTACAAGGTAACCTTCAGCGATGGCAAAATACGTATATGGAAAAATAATGTTAAACATGCCTTTACTATTGGGTTTCATGTTGATTCATTATATCAGGTCAATGGAAGTCTGCTAGGTGTCATGTCTTATGACACACCTCTTCAGTCCGAACTTTGGGATCGAAGGTTTTACCCCCTTCATTATAAAGCTCTACTCAGTGTAAGAGAAATGGTGATAGGGATGCATGAATTCCGAGTAGAGAAAGAAGGTGTATGTCCAAGATGTGCCAAAGGAAAGCTCAAAAGGGGACCATTCCCCTCAAGCCAAAGCAAGACCCCCGATATATTACAGTTGGTTCACTCAGGAATATCTAAGGCTATCATTAAGAGGGAGATTACTACACCACATACTCCT
Source organism: Pinus taeda (assembly GCA_000404065.3). NCBI lineage: Eukaryota > Viridiplantae > Streptophyta > Pinopsida > Pinales > Pinaceae > Pinus > Pinus taeda. The sequence goes on from APFE030296048.1 coordinate 5,633, forward strand.
AAGTAGAATGGTGTGGTGGAAAGGAAGAACCGTACAATTGTGGAAGCTGTCTCTATGGGTAGATGATGTAATAATGCCTGATGTAGCGGAATCCATGGATCCTATTTATCCACCTGAGCCTTCCTCTTCTAGGAAGAGGCCTTCATGGCTTAGGGGGATAATTGATGATGTTGAAGGATGTGCTGCACCCCGAGGAACCTTCCATGAAAGTAAGAAACCTAATAGGTATCACGGATACCTGACCATCATGAGCACGATCATACAAAATGAGCCTTCATCATTCTCAGATGCTGTCAAGCATCAAGTATGGAAGGATACTATGACCAAAGAATATGAGTCTATTATGGAGAATGATGTCTGGGAAGTAGTTCCCGGACCCCAGGACAAGATAACTATTACTTCAAAATGGCTTTACAAGATAAAGCTGCAGCATATGGAAGTACGGAATAGTATAAGGCTCATTTTGTTGCTCGTGGTTTCTCCCAAAAGGAAGGTATATTCTATGATGTGATATTTGTACCTGTTGCCAAATATACATGACCATCCACTTGATCATAGCCCTTATGGCTTCACAAGGCTAGAACCTACATCAAATGGATGTCAAGACTGCGTTCTTCCTTGATTCGATCAAAGAAGAGGTCTATGTGGAGCAACCCGAAGGATTTGAGATTTATGATTGAAAATCTCATGTATGCAGGTTGAAGAAGGCTCTCTATGGGTTGAAGCAAGCACCCCGAGCATGGTATGACAGGATCGATAGCTACTTGATGAAGCTGGGGTTCACTAGGAGTAAAGCCAATCCTAACCTTTACCTTAAGGTTGAAGATGACAAGCCTCTCATACTGGTGTTGTATGTGGATGACCTCTTTCTAACAGGTGCATACCCTCTCATTCACAAATGTAAGAGGGAGTTGGCTTCTGAATTTGAAAATGAAGAACTAAGGATTTGAAGTGTGGCAGAAGCCAAGAGAAATTTTCCTATCTCAAGGAAAATATGTGGTGAAGAATTTGAAAATATTTGGTATGATGGACTGCAAGCCTGTGACTACCTCGAGGATCTTAACTTTCAGAGGTTATATTGTAGTGATGTCAGACCAGATTTGGGAAATGCCTCTAAGTTTCAAAAACTCATTCGCATTGATGTTCTTGGTGAACCTCCGTCTGAACATATGTTTTGTAGTTAGCATTGTGAGCTCATATTTGGTTGAGCCTCACTAGATTAGTGCCAAGAATCTTCTGAGATGTCTTCAGGAAACAATCTCTCATGGATTGAGATACACTACTGGAAATATGAAACTGCATGATTATTCGAATGCTGATTAGGTAGGTAGTGTGGAGGATCACTGGAGCACTTTTAGTGTTGTTTCTATTTGGATTCTGCTTCGATATAATGGATGATTAGGAAGCAGAAGTCAGTTGCCATAAGCACCACCGAGACTAGATACATATCTACGAGTATGATCTCGTACGAAGCTGCCTGGTTGGGGAAGCTCTTCAGTGAGCTATTTGAACACATATCACTGTGATTCTCTATAACAAACAGAGGTGGGATTCGATTATTGAGGAATCTCGTATTTGTTGATTGCTCCAGCAGATAGACATCATCTGGGATATGGTAAGTCGATGATCAAGGAGGCTCCATCACATTAAGATGATGTACAGGTTGATACACCTTGTCAAAGTCTCGAGGAAAGATCTAATATGTGATTTTCCCAAACGACTTGGAGTCATCAAGAAACCCTTGTACAAGGGTCCTGCATGTTACATACATTAATCTCTGGGAGCTCTAAGGGCTTGCGGTTCTTACTGGAGCAACATACGACCACAGGGTGATTCACCCTCCCCTGGTGGTGCGCACTGGAATAACATGATTTGCTCTCTTGTGGAACAAGATGATTCACTCTCTTGTGGAACAGGATGATTCACTCTCCTATGTAGCAGGATGATTAGCTCTCCTGTGAGGCCTAGATTGATGTGTTCTCCATGGCGATTGTAACAGGATTGATGTGTTCTCCTGTGAGGCCTGGTTTGATGTGTTCTCCATGGTGATTGTAGCAGGATTGATGTGTTCTCCTATGAGGCCTGGATTGATGTGTTCTCCATGGGGATTGTAGCACAATTGATGTGTTCTCCTGTGAGGCCCGGATTGATGTGTTCTCCATGGAAACCTAGATTGATGTGTTCTCCATGGTAGCCTAGATTGATGTGTTCTCCATGGCGATTGTAGCAGGATTGATGTGTTCTCCTGTATGGACGGGATTGATTAAGTTATGCTTTCGAGACATCCTACCCCTGCAGTCTGGGACTCATGGGAAGTACCTCTCATCTGATCAAGGAGTAGGGAAATGAAGTTAGGGACGATGGTAGTACCGATGGACGCATCGTTGTATCTACCATACTCCCTATGCTAGGATGACCTCCATTGATCTGGGATCAATCATACTAGTCTAGGACCAGTGGTAGGAGTGGTACATTCTATGACACTGACTTTGGGTCAGTTGAGATTGGTCTGGGACCAGTGGTACGCACTCTGAGACTAACCTTGACTCAGTGGAGGATGTTACTGGTCTGGGACGAGTGGTAGGTGTTGTACTAACTATGACGTTGACTTCGGGTTGGTTGAGACTGGTCTAGGACCAGTGGTACATAATCTGAGACTAACTTTGAGTCAGTATGATATATCCTCGATCATTTCTTCTTCTTCATAATACGGACAAAAGTAGAGCAGAGAATAACAGAGCATAGCCATACAGATCAGTATAGGGCAGAACAAGACAAAGCAAAATAGGAAGAATAGAGTAGAGCGGGGCAAGGGTCAGGCTGTACAGGGCAGTGTATTTAATGGATGAATAGTAGCGACCGACAGGCAAATTGCAAATGAAGTTCTTCCTAGTTGAGAGGGAGCGTTAAAATTGGCAACTAGGGCCAAACTTCATGTGGATCATCTTATTCATGGCTAATAATATGTTCATAGATTCTTCTTGTCGAGAGGTGTAGGATTGATCTAAATATCATCCGATTCCGATAAGTATTCATGGATATATGAATTTATTTTGATTATGGAATTATTATCAAGCCGACCTACAACTCATGAAGGCTCAGAAGCCCAACAGTCGCATCTATTCAAACATCAACATTGTGTATAAATACAGGAGGACTTTTCCTCATTTGCACTCACTCATCTCATCACATGTCTCTCTCTCCACTATGCAGAAAAGAGTCTCTTCTCTACTGTGCAGAAAAAGGTCTCTCTCTCACACATGTGAAGCCAAAAGCTATTGAAACTGAAGTTGCAACTACAGATCCAAACTTTGACCGATGTAGACCATCAAACCTCCTCTTCTAATCTGTGCTGTAGGTTCATTTGAACCTCCTCTAAAGGCTGCAACTTTTGGTGATGGAATCAAGCCGATCCGACGGTCGGTTTGTGAGATATCGTCTGCCCTAGTTTTGATGATGAAGCTGCTAATGTTGATGCTGCTAATCTAGGGTTTGTGACTGCTGATATAAATCAGATTTATTGTACTATTTCTCTTTGCTGAATTATTGAAGATAAAAGAAGATTTGATCAAAGGGTTTCCCCCACATTGTGGGATATGTCCCTAGCTAGCTGCCACATCTTGTGCCTCTTGCCTTGGCTTGTTTTCTGTCGATCATTTAATGTTTTATTTTCACTTTACTTTATGTACATGTGATTGCTAATCTGTGGAATATAATAAGAAAAAGAAGTAAACTATTATAAGCATAGAACATACCATAACATAACAATGGTTCGACACTCAACATTATACTTTTGAAAAATCCACTTCTTAGATCAAAAAATCGATTTCCCCAGCAAACTCTTGACGAAATTATGGTTTAGATGAGTATAATCTTGATATAGTTCTGACTCTCTCAAAAATCAACTCCAAGGAATCTAAAAGATTCTTCAAAGATTCCAAACTATTGTTCCACCACTCTAGTTTCCATCACTAATCAAGGTTTTTCCCTCGGTCTACATGTCGACATCATGATTTTGTGCATCCACCTGGTGTTGGGTTCTGCTTTTTATTCCCCATGTCTCCGCTTGGTGGTTTAATGGAAAAACCTTGATTTAAATACGTATGTGGTGGTGTTGTTTACAAAGCCCACCTTACTGGTTGGGTTGTTATGACGTGAGTATTATGATCACATTTTGGTGAGGAGGTTGGAGGTTCCAACCCCTGCCTAACCATACATAGTGTGAAACAATTTTGGTGTTTGATTAAAATGGTGGAGTGTTAATTTTTGGCACGTTGTATTGTTATAGGGTGGTTGTTTAACTGTTGGGCAATATATTATATTTTTAGGTCGCTCGTTGGGTAGGCCAACCTATCTGACCATGCGGGTTTAATCCCCTTCAACCCCATTTAAATGTATTGTTCCATATATATATGGTCTTTAACCATGTGGCCCATTGGGCTATTTATATAATATATTAAGTTGGGGGTTGGTGGGGGTGGCGACCCACCACCCCATATTATTTTATTTTATTTATAAACACCAACCATTAAAAAATCGTCGAACAGTTTGTGGGGGTCATAGGAAAAATTAAAGAGGCGACAAATTCATCATTTCCATTCACCGCAAAGTGAAAAATTGTCGCCCCGTTAGTGGGCACCAAATTTAGTGACTTCCACCAAATTTAGTCGGACCTCCAAATTTAGTTAGTGACTTGCTAAATTTAGCTAGTGGGGCCAAGTTCGTTTGCTGACTGGTCTGCCACATTAGATCTATGGGTCCCACTAGGTCTGCTAACTTCGCTGCACATATCATTTGTGCATCCTGCCATGTGGCAAAAGGTTGACTTTGACTCTTTTGTTGATTGGTACAAACTTCAAATTGCAATAAATTTCTCATATGGACACAGATTAATGCGTTGTTTGCGTGTTTGGAAAGATATCACTAAGATCTATGAGTTGGTTCTATTTTCACTACATTTTAAAGACTTTGATTTTTGAGCCTCTCTAAAGCCACCTAGATCACTCCTCCCCACTGAGGAGATTTTGGTCCTACAAAAGCATGAACACAATTTGCAGTCTGATGTACTCTCTTATTTGCACAACAAGTTCCCTAACATGCAACACTTCCTTCTCCTTCACCTTTGTATTTTTGAGCCATAAGTGATGAACTGACACATGTACTCTATGCAAACCTTTAGTAAAACTTGCAAAATACATGTTCCTACAAGATCGAACATGACCCAAGCAACCCCATACTTTCCAAGAGTTTATAACACACCCATTGTTCAAGTTTACGTTAGAATCATATAAGAAACCATATCCCAAACCATCAACTAAAAGAACCAAAAATGTCACCATGTTTCTTTCATAACTGATGGTAAACACTTCATCACTTTTACAATTATTTCACAACATGTGATTTACAAAAATGTGGCCATGTTTTACTACTTAAAAATTCTACCCATATCATACCCAACCAAGTGAATGGTTTCTCTTCTTGTAGTTGGCTTTCTCATTGATCAAGTTCATTAAATGTTCCTTCGCAGGTGCTTTGTCCTTCCTCAGATGCTACTTTGGATGGAACCTCCAACATGTGCCTCTCTGATCTCCACCTCTGTTGCAATGGTTGAAAAATTTCTTCTTCTACCATACTTTTTTGTTCTTCTCCCTTCTCTAATGTGGATGTTGGCTTGAGGGGGCCTGACCCAGGTTCAACACCAGTTAGCCAAACAAATCCCTACACTACTATCCCTTTCGGAATTAGCCCACGAAGCGTGGACTGAAGTCTCACCTGAAGCAGTATGGGGGGATGCTGGAACCAAGTTTCCACACCCTTGATATGGTTGTGATGTCTGTTTATTCCAGCTAGACCTGCCTTCACACAGGTTTCTTAACCCTCTATTCCACCCTTCAGTACCTTCGCAAAAGGGTACAATCGGCTTCCACACAGCCCTAACCAGGGGCTAACGTCCTTTTGTGTTGTAGGGCAGAAAACTACGATATCTCCCAAACTAGGCTAAGTGGTTTTCTTATCTTATTAACAGATCTTAGTTAGATTCACGTAAACAGATGTTCTTACTTACGTTCACTTAATCAATACATTTACATGCATTCGTGCATCATATAAGCATTATAAGTGAAATTCATACCCAATATAACAGATGCATAAACAGGAAAGAAAGACATAGAAATTGCAGAATACTTCTCTTTATTGATAGTTCCGAATGATTACAAACTTGACCTACCCTGTGCACTCAGCTATAGGGCTCCGCGCACTCAGTTGTGGACTTCTAGGCCTCTACGCACTCAGCTGCAAAGCCTCTACTTACGCTATGACCCAACCTAGACTTTTGTTCTAAAGATATGACTCAATTATTCATGATTCTTCATTTCTTTTTCCTACTACTTAGATCTTATCTCTATTTATACAATTCGATGGTCCGCAGACCATGGGTAGATCTTTTACAACTGACATTACATTACCAAATAAGGGCAGACAACCCTATGACTCTTTAACATCTACGCACTCCGCGACCACAAAATGTGGAGTCTTTACATTTGGATTACAAAATTGGACCAAAATATAGGCTTTTAGCCCCAAAACTGCCCTTGGGGGATCCCACACCCAACAGGCCCCCAACACAAACATCATGACTCACCCTTGAGTCACTCTGCAGGTGTGAAGATCTTAGCGCAAAGACCCCCCAGCTCCATTTGGATCACCGCAACTTCGGTAGTGCACTGAGCGTCTGCCTACTGGACTTCTTCCACTTGTTGTTCAATGACTATCGTTGAACTGCTACCCTGAATCTTCTGCTGACTTGCCTGTAGTTGTGTGATCTTTCCTTCAATGGAGGTTGTGATCATATAAACCTCGTCTATACATGGTTGTAGGTGCACTTTTAAGACCGTTTCTTTGTGCTGAGCGGCATCCGCTTGTTCCTTGAGCACCTTTGCCTCCTGCATTCGTGCAAGCCTTTGCGTAAGGGCAACCGTCTACACAGTCCCTTTGACCTCATCGTATTTTTGTTGTAGCTCGTGCACCTCTGTCTCTAGGTGCTCAACATTCGGGTCCTCCTGTAGAGTGGTCGGGACCTTGAATGCCTCTTCAAAATGTTGTGTGAAATCTGCCACTACAATGTCAACCATCGCTATTGATGTTGTAACAGCGGTGGTACATTGTTCCCTGACTTCTGGTGCAGTTGAAGGCTGAGCCTTGAACTACAATTCTACAATCTGGAGGTTCATCTCTAGCTGAACGCTGGCCATCTCTTCTCGAGCATCGCGCACCCCTGTGGCTAACTTGCGGATGCGTGCCTCCACCCGTTCTTCTGCCTAAATGTCCAACTCTAGTACCATCCGACAAAATTCCTCTACTACCTGCATAATTTGCTTATTTATGCTCCATTGCCTCGTTGCCCTGTAGGCCCAACTTCTCGATGTTGATGTATTACTCACTTATGACCTGTAGAGCGTGATTCTCCCTAGCTCGAAGTTCTGCGGTGACTCCATCCTGCAAGAGGTCCCAATCTTCAAACTTTAGTGCAGGAACCCACCCTAAGTGCAACCCCTCAAAAACAATATCATTTGGGAGCAGCGGAGTTTGTAGAGAGCCCTTTTTCTCATCTATGTCCTTCAGTACCTTGGCTTTACCCTTGCACGGAGGAACATATTCTGGTAACCAAGAAATAGGGTCTACACCCTAGGTTTCAACTTCCATTTCCACGTCCTCCTCATCCACCAGGATTTCTTCAAATTCTTCCTCGTCGACCTCCAGATTAATGGCCTTCCCCTTTTCTTAAAAGGTGAGCTTGGTCCTTTGTGGGTTTCTAGGCGAGAAGCGCACCAAGATCATAACCTACTTATCCTTCTTTGGTCTCGATGTTCTGGGTGATTTAGGGACTTCAACTATCACTCCAGTGCTCTCTAGGGCTTCCACTACCACAATTTCCTACATAACTTCCTCAGGTGTCGACATCATTCTAGTTAGGAGGTCTTGCGTCTCCTTCGGAAATGTTTCAAACACTGAACTTGCTCTCAAAGCCTCAAAATTCGTAAGGTCCATACACACTTGATAGCGTAACAACTGAATTTTCAAAATTCCAAGTGTTTTTCGCTGGAAAACCACTTGTAATTTATAGGGATTTTGAATTCAAATTCGACCGTTCCCCCCACATTCGGCCCACTAAGGCTAGATTGGCAGCAGATTTTCAAGAATCTAACCCATAAATTTCGCCTTAAATGCCTGCTGCCCACTCCATTTGGCCTCAAACCAACCATCAAATCATGAATTTGACTTTAACGGTCACTTTCCAACAGACGTGCGCACCAATGCAACTGTCTTCGCATTGTCGCGGACCCTGTGACACTTCGCTGCTTTGCGCAGTCCTAACATCACGCAGCTCCCCAACCTGAGTAGTGTAGTTTATAGTCCCATGCCTCCTTTCCGCTGCCTGGAATGCTAAGACTGTGCTACTTTCATTTAGTCACATGGCCCGATCACCGATGTAGGGCTTCAAGCGACTACCATTCACCTTTCCTAGGAAGGGTTCTCCATTTAACTTGACCAGCTGTACCGCACCACTATTGGTAAATTCCTTAATAACATACGGCCCTAACTAGTGCATCCTGAATTTTCTGGGGAATTTATCAAACTTACTATCATACAACAACACCAAGTCATTCACCTTAAAGGTGCGCAGCTTAATATACCAGTCATACCACGCTTTTTCACACTGCTTTTGGACCTGCTGGTGAAATCCAGCCAAAAATCTTTCTTCTTCAAGCTCATCCAACTGTGCGAGCCTCTCTTCCATGGCTCCGCGATCCGTCATACCTGTGAGCACTGCTATTTGCAGACTAGGCACAATGTATTCCATAGGCATTACCGCTTCAACTCTATATACCAACCTAAAGGGTGTCTGTCCCGTTAGCTTCTTGCATGTCATCCAATAAGCCCATAACACTGCAGGTATGCGTAGGTCCCAATCACTTCGTTGAGCATTGCATACCTTGGTCAAAATGTTTTCATGCACTTTGTTGAACGCCTCCACTGTCCCGTTAGCCTATGGGTGATAAGGTGTGCTCTTTTGGTGATAGACCTGAAATTCCTCCATTAGTGCGTTGATCGTCTCATTCAGGAAGTGCGTACCATGATCGCTCATCAAGATCTTCGAACATCCAAATCACGTCAGTGCATGTTCAAATAGAAACTTCGCGGCAGTCACACCCGTGCAATCCTTCACCAGTTGCGCTTCTACCCAACAAGTCAAGTACTCCGTCGCAGTGATAATGTAAACCGCGTCTGTCTTTCCTTGAGGTTGAATGGGTCCTACAAAACCTATATCCCATTTTTCGAAAGGTTGCAATGTCATTTGTGGATTCAAAGGCATTTCATCCCTCCGTGATGGCCCGACTGTACTTTGACATACATCACATGCCTTGCAATATGCTTTTGAATCCTGATGAAGGTTGGCCACCACAAACCTACGTGTAGAATCTTCTACGCAGTTGATCTCCTTGCATAATTTCCTCCCGCAACGCCCCCATGAGTGTCCACGAGGATGTTGCGTCATTCAAACTCAATTACATACCTTCGCAGTATTTCATCATTCTCCATCTTGTATATATTCCCAACAATGATAGAGAAGTTTATCGCGTGCACCACTAATTCCTTCTTTTCTAGACAAAGTATCCTTTCAGCATAGTTCCAGTTGTTATAAAGTGTATTATATCCTCGAAATTTCCATCTGCGACATGCACATCAAAGAGTTGTGCATCAGGTAATCCATCCTCCAAATTAGTGGGTTCCCCACCTGTCTTGATGCACAACAGGTGTTCTGGTCCTACATTCAATCTTCCAGGCTTCACAACAACTTCAAAATCGTACTCTTGGATCAATAAGAGCCATCTGCAAATTTCCCCCCCAACACAGGCTTAATTACCAGGTACTTCAGCATGGAGTACAAGTGCACTTGCTGAGGTTGTAGCTTTTCTTCATAGGCCTACATCCATTTGGCCAGATGCTTACGCAGATCATCTTGCCCATCATACTTGTCTGTCAGTCACATCTTAGGTTTCCCAAATCATTCTCTCATCATCCTTCTACATTCGCACCAATCTTCAAAGCTTCCTTTGTGCATACCCCACCATCTTGCAAGTGTAGCACTTAGTACCCATTCCAAGGCTTGGAAGCATTGTTTTTCCAGCACCTCCCTTTCAAATGCATCCAAAAAGGTATCTACCTCATTTAGAAAATCATAAGTAGGAATATTTCTTACTTCTGACGAAACGCAGCACAGCGACCGGGTCATCATGTTGCAATTCAGTGTAGTTACTTCATGTAACTGATTCTGCCAGTGTTTAATTTCTTCATCAGAGTCCGAAGTGCAGGAACTCTTGCGCTCCCATGTAATCCGTCCATCCGTGGTGGGATTCAACCAATCTTGGTCTCACATTGTTATCTTATAGATGCAATCCAGATCATCATCACTCTCATAGTTGCGGACTGGTTCCGTATATCACAATCCTTCAGCAGGATCTAGGGGTATTATTACACGTAGTTACTTATTCTCAAAGATCATTTTTCACTTCTTCAGATTGATTACCCCGTTCATATCAGTAGCCCAGTCAATTCCCTAGAGCGCATGGTAGGTATTGTTGTCATCAACAATCTCTATTACTTCCAAATCTACCAGCATGCTCGCTCCCTCAATATCCAAGGCTACTCCTTGTAGCCGCCCCATGGGTATAATTTTCTGTTGATTCACCATCCTCAGCTGAATCGGAGACCATTGCAGCGCGGGTCTCCCCATTCGCTCCCATGTCTATTTTGGTAGAACATTCGCATTTGATCCAAAATCCAGAATAACTTGATCCATTTCATACTCTCCTATTTGTGCAGTCAGCCTCATCTACTATCCCATCCTCATCTTATACTTGCCAATATTTCGTACTACACGTGGTTCACCTAGCACGGTTCCAGCGCATCTATTGATGAGTTCTTGTAACCCTTTCATAGCCTTACTGTCATGCAATAAGTTCATACAGGTTTCCAGGAAAGTTGTGAGCATAGATGGGTCCATCTCCGGCTCCGTTTTATCTTTACTTTTTGACGTGGAGGCCTTAGTGAATCTCTTCTTAGCTTCCATGAAGTTTTCATGAGCGCATTCCAAATCAAACTCAGTTTCTTTTGTCAGGGCTTTGCGAACCCATGTACCATCTTCTAGCTATTTCCCCTTGTCATCTCCTGTCGTGATTCCACTTTGGAGCACTATATGTATGTTCAGATCTTCCTCGCGTGGCTCAGACCTCATCATCTACAGGTTCTAAGTCGGGGGAGGTGGTAGCACCCCTTTGTCTTGTATCCTAGCTATCAACGTAGGACAATCTTCTGCCTCATGATCAAACAACGTTCAATACTTGCATGATGGATGTGTTGGATTAGTGCAATCGTAGGCATAGTGTCCTAGCCCTCCACAATTGTAGCAAATCAACTATCCTAAACCTCTACTAGGTCCTCCTCCACCTCAGCTTCGTCTGCACCCCTAAAATCCTATCTGCGCCATCCTTGCATTCTGTTCAAGGGGCCATATTTCGGCCTAAACCCTATAGGTGGGTGTTATGTCCATTATCAATTCATAGCTCTTGCAGGTATGCTCTTCATGTCCTACTGACCTACAAAAGTTGCAGAACAACTGTTGCAGTGTTTGCACATAATTCTGTAGCAAGTGACACTTATCTGTGGCATGTTTTTTGGCTACCTGATAGATAGTGCACCACAAAGCAGGCGCTGCACTATGTCATGCTTGAGCTTCCGGCCTTAAAGGCATCAGTCCTCCTCCTGTAAGGTAATTTGTAAAGACCGGGTAATGGTCTTTTTTATAACCCTGACTCTTGCATTTCAAACACCATACTTCTTCGTGTACCTATGGCCGAACCATCCTGTCCTACTTCAGACTTTGCATCTAAAGGCACAAATTCTTCAGCTATGCATGGATTTGCTAGACTCCTAGATTAGGATCTTGCATTGGAATCTCGTGCAGTCGCATGGCAATCTCCAAGTCCTCTGCCTGAGTTGTTATCTTCTGTTGCGACAACACACTCCTTAAGTGTGGTAGTAGCAAAGCCACAAACCACTCGCAATGTTGTCCATTTGTCAAATTCATGTTGGCTTCACGAATTGTACATTTCAGCCTCTGATCTAGTTCCCAAGGTGTCTCGCCTAGTTGCATCGTGATCTCTTTGAATCCCAAAATCGATTGCACTTTAGATTTAGGCGTGATAAATTCCCTATTTAGTGCTTCTTCGATGTCCACTACTCTAGCATTCGGGTTATCGTTGGAGTACCTAATATACCAAGTTAGCGTGTTATCTTATAGAGTGCTAACTAGTGTCACTTTATTTATATGGTCATCTGTAACACCTTGAGCCTCCCATACAGCCCTCATAATGAACCAGAATTAGTCCGAGTCCTCATTTCCCAAGCCTTTGAACAAAGGCAACTTCATTGTGTTTGCCATACTGAATCGCGGTGGAGGTGGAGGTGGTATGGGTGAAGTTGGAGGTGATGGTGGTGAAGCCAGTGGTGGTGTGGGCAGAGGTGGTATTCGCGGGAATCCTTGTTTTATCAACTGAATAGCACTTCGCGGAGAGACCTTCGCGATCCCTTCTTCATTCCCTCATGGAGGTGAAATCAAGGGGCTATTCTCTAGACCTTTATTTCCTTCATTTCTATAAAATTTTCCGCTTCACGTAGCTCTGAACATTAAGGTAGCTGCATAACCCATTTTTCGCACAACAGGATTTTAATCCAAGTATTCAAATATTTCATGTACTTACCTCGCGGTCCTTTGATAAAATGTCGCTCTGCCTCGCTATAGCTGACTGAGGTGTCAACCGTGAATTCATTCACAAATCCTCCTATGACGTAATCGAGCTAATGATTGACAATGCAGGCGATCTTATCCTCTGATGCTTCCAACCTTCGCACTAGCTCTGGGGTCCACACAATAGGACCATCAAGTTTCCACCTTCCTTGGCTATCTGCTAGCTTCGTGATCCACTCATATAGCTTAGTAGGAAAGGAGGTGAAAAAGATTTTGTGGATCTTCGTATGTAGGTACTTGTCTAGCCACTATTCTTTTGATAGTCGTGTGTTTATGTTTTCTTGTGCCGCGAAATCGTGGATCCTTTTGTCCAACCAACCTTCGATTTCTTTCTTAGTTGGATTCTAGTGACACGACATCACACATATCTTATGCAGGTTCTAGTCCCAGCAACGGAACCCTTTGTTGTCTTAAGGGGGCCTGACCTAGGTTCAATGTTAGTTAGACAAACAAATCCCTACACTACTGGCCCTTTCGGCATCAGCCCGTGGAGCGTGGATTGAAGTCTCACCTGAACCAGTATGGGGGGATGTTGGAACCAAGTTTCTGCACCCTTGAGATAGTTGTGATGTCGGTTTATTCCAGCTAGACCTGCCTTCACGTAGGTTGCTTAACCCTCTGTTCCACCCTTCAATACCTTCACAAAAGGGTACGATCAGCTTCTGCGTATCCCTAACCAGCGGATGAAGTTCTTTCACGCTACTAGGGTAGAAAACTACGATATTTCCCAAACTAGGCTAAGTGTTGTTCTTATATTATTAACAGATATTAGTTAGCTTCACATAAACAGATGTTCTTACTTGCGTTCACTTAACCAATACATTTACATACATTTGCGCATCATATAATCATTATAAGTGAAATTCATACCCAATATAACAGATGCATAAACAGGAAATAAAGACACAGAAATTGCATAATACTTCTCTTTATTAATAGTTCTAAATGATTATAGACTCGACCCGCCTGCGTTCTTAGTTGTAGGGGTCCACGCACTCAACTACAGACTTCTAGGCCTCTAGGCACTCAGCTGCAGAGCCTCTACCTACGCTATGACCCAACCTAGACTTTTGTTCTAAAGATATGACTCAATCATTCATGATTCTTCATTTCTTTTTCCTACTACTTAGAGCTTAGCTCTATTTATACAATCCCATGGTCTGCAAACCATGGATAGATCTTTTACACCCAACATTAGATTACAAAAATAAGGGCAGACAACCCTATGACTCTTTAACATCTACGCACTCCACGACCACAAAATGCGGAGTCTTTACATTTGGATTACAAAATTGGACCAAAATATGGGCTTTTAGCCCCAAAACTACCCTTGGGAGATCCCACGCCTAATAGTGGAGAAGAGTCTTCGCGCCCTATCCTCTTTCATTTTTCCATTATTTTCCAACACTCAGAAAGAACATGATTATACAAGCCGCAAAAACTACATGGTTTTATATGCCATCATTTTTGCTCATCATTAACAATTTGCCTGTAATGAAAAGGAACATTAGCATATTGAGACTTTTTATACCTTGCTTGGTTGACTCTGATGAAATACTAGCAATGATAACTTGCCTTAGCTCTTCCTCTTTAATGTGCATTGTCATGGGAATATTGTGATGTGTTTCCATCATCCTCTTTCCTTGATGGTTTCAACAATGGATTGGATTCCTAGTTTGAAGAACCCCTTGCTTCTGCTACCTTCGAACACTCTCCTTTAGAGTACCCCAATCCTACAAATCAAGGCCTTTGGACAACCTCCAATTGCTGATTCATTCCTTGGCCATTAACACCAAATCCTCCTCCTTTATACCTAATCTTGGTAAGGAGTCTCATACTAGTTCTTGTAAGAGGTATCTCAATGCTTCCAACAAAAATAACATCGTGAGGAGAAGTTTTTTTTACCTTCGATCCAGTTGGTGATGCATGATCATCGACTTTGGTCAGATTTCCTTTGTTGGTAGAACATTCTCCCATATGCTCCTCCACATCCAACTCTAACATAAGCCTCAATTTATGCTTCTCTTCTTTTTCATCTTGGAGGAGTCTTCAAAGCTCTGCATTCTCTACTTGAATGTATGAATGTTTTCCTCCAATGCTTCAATTTTGGATCTCTTCGATGCTTTGCAAATGATGTCATTCACAATTCATGGCAATAAGGTTAGACATATGATACCACTTGATCCAAGAAATTTTCATGAATGCTTTCAAACAAAAATCCCCATTATACAAGACCTTTTATTGACACTTATCTGCATGTGAAATCATGAGAAATGTGACTTAATAAACAATACTTATGAGAATAATCAACATGAAAACAAGAAGAGATAATCAGGAGGCACAACCATAACTCAACGACATTATAACGAAGTTTGTACGGGTTGTGTTATGCTCTTTCCACGACTAGCCCACGTAGTTAATCGGGGGGTTAGAGGGGCGGCAGATCCCCCCCTTCGTTGCGTCGATTGCGTAGCAGGGGGGTCACAGGGGGTTTGAGGGGTGCAGGTAACCCCACTCTATGGGGTTTGGGGTAGTTCCCCATAAAATTCTAGTTTTGGAACCTATGCTAGGTTGGGCAAACCCACCTATGGTTTTGTACATGATTTTTGCACATGTTTTTGGACGTGATGGTTTTCGGTCCATGGTTTTTGACGCGATGGTTTTTGGTCCATGGTATTGGATGCTTCAGCATGTATAAATATGTATTATAACATTGAAAGGAACATAATGAAAAATCAAGCTAGTAGTCTTGGTTTGGGATCTAGGGGAAAATCTCTGTGTATATGTGTTTTATGTGTTATGCTCTCACATTGTTTATTTTCTGTGTTTTAGAATTCGTATGTAGGTAATTTTTGTATGGGGTTAAAATGTACACAATGCGTACTGCGTCTCTAGGCCCAATGTCGAGAATGGGGAGGTCACTTCATTAATTGTTGCAAGATGATGATGAGTACATGATGTATTCTCTGTCATACAAGGATGAACCAATTTTACTAGAGTGACATGTCTCTTCATGAAATGTTCTTCTATAAGAACTCTCACTCATTAAAACCATCCTTCAGCATGACAAAATAACAATCTCTCACATAAAGTGGCATACAAGGATCCTCTCACAAAGTGGCATACATGGGTCATACAATCGAATCAGTATCTCAACAAAAATCAAATGAAGACATGAGAAAAATGCATCTTATACCTCCAAGTCTAGGGAAGGCCTAAAAATTGGCTACTCGGATGAAGGAAATGATTGTGCCATCACATTCCTTCTAAAAATCTATGCAATTTGACTATAAACTCAACCCCTTTCTGATTCAGCCCAATTTGGGCTCTCTGGGAATCTCAAATATTCCTTAAATATTCTCTTTTGCAAGTTGACTGAAATTTGGCTACTTGGATGGATAAATTGATCACGCCATTACATTCCTTGTGGAAAATTGAGACAAATGAGTATAAAGTTGGCCTGGTTCTGAAATTGTCAATTTCGGGCTTCCAAGGAATCTTTCAAATTCCATGTAGATTCCTATGTCAAGGTTCCAACTTCATGGTTCCACCCTCAACATTCTATTTTTGAAAAATATGCTACTCATATCATAAGACTGATCACACCATCAAACTTCTGGCATAATTCTAGTTAAGATGAGTATAAACTTGGTATAATTCTAACTCTATCAATAAATAGTTCCAAGGAATATAAAAGATTCTTCAAAGATTCCAAATCATGGCTCCATCACTCCCTAATCCATTACTAATGAAGGTTGTTTGATCAATCTATGTGTCATAATCATGGTTCTTCACGTCCTCTTGGTGTTGGGTTCCATTCTTGGTTCCCCACGACTCCGCTTGGTGGTCGAATGGAAAAATATAGGCTTAAATATGTATGTGGTGGCATTGTTTACAAAGCCCACCTTACTAGATGGGTGGTTATGGCGTGAGTATTTAGATCACATGTCGATAGGAAGGTTAGTGATTCCAACCCCCACCCAACCATACATACTGTGAAACAATTTTTGCGTTTGATAAAATGGTAGAGTGTTAATTTTTGGCACGTTGTATTGTTATATGGGCAATTGTTTAACTATTGGACGGTATATTATATTTCAGGGTTGCTCTTTGGGTGGGCCAACCTATCCGGTTAGGAAGGTTTGATCCCCACCTGCCCATTTAAATGTGGTGTGACACATATATATGCTCGTTAACCGTGTGGCCCATTGGGCCTTTTATATAATACATTTGATTGGGGGTTAGCGGGGGTGGGGACCTAGCACCCCATATTATATTTTTATTTTAATAATAACCAAATAATAAAAACATGTCGACCAGATTGTGGGGGTCATAGGAAAAAATAAAGAGGCGACAAATCCCTTAGTTCCATTTGCCTCAAAGTGAAATTTTTTTGTCCCATTAGTGGCAGCGAAATTTAGCAACTTCCACCAAATTTAGTCGAACCTCCAATTTTAGCAGACCTCCAAATTTAGTTAGCGACCTAATAAATTTATCCAAGGGGCAAAGTTGGTTTGCTGACTGGGCTGTCACATTAGATCTATGGGTCCCACTAGGTCTATTGCCTTCACTTCCACATGCCTTATGTACATCCTGCGATATGGCAGAAGGTTGACTTTGACTTCAGATTGAGGTGTTTTTTGCATCACTGGAAATCTCTTGCTGAGATCTACAAGTTGGTTCTAGTTTCACTACATTTTAAAGGCCCCAATTTTTTAGCCTCTCTAGAGCCACCTAGATCATTAAGCAATGCTCTAGATCAAAAAATTTAGAAACTTTTTGTTAGATTTGTAAGTGACTTAAAAAACAAAAGTTGAGATGGTCTCTTTAACACAAATTGTGAATCCTTTCTCTACAATAAAGCACTAACTCTTAATTAGGCAATGATTTTGTTACTCTTGTTTTTTTCCATGATATCTACATGCATAATGTTCTCTTGTACTATTCTTCATAGTTTTCTCTATGGAACTAGAGTTATTAGCTTCTCTAAGGCACATAAGTAGTTTTCATGTCTAATGGATGCATTAATATACAATGAAGAGAATTTTTCAATGTAAAATAGGATGCTTAGAGTTTTTTTTAATAGTTGGTAGGTGCAGAGATGATATACCACACTAATACTCTCTTTTGTATTTAAGAGTTTGGGAAGTGGCACATTTTAACCTTTCAATAATTAGCACTCAGGTTCCTAATAAATGTGAGTAGAAGTGTATTTAAATTCTAATATTATAATGAGAGAAGATAATATCAAATAACTCACATGACTATGTGCTAAAGTAAACCTACAGTCTATAATGAACTTCAATTGAACAAAGTTTTTTTTTTTTAATGTATGCTTTGTTAGGCCAAACCAAACCACAATATGTGATGCTTTATGGTGTGATACCATCAAAGAGTTAGGAGAGGGGAAATTATTAATTTATAACATAGGGATTATTAGTGTGGAAAGAATCCCAACACCTAGAAAGTCAATTTCAAATTAACAAACCTTTTTGCATATGCTTCACTATCTCGAAACAATCCTTAATATGTACAACTTGATATTTAATATCACCAAATGGTTAGGCACATGTTGACGTGATAAGACAATTTGCAACATCACATAAACATTGACCATAACTCAAAAACAACTTATAATATTGTGTTAAGATAGTTTGCAACATCACATAAACACTAACCATAATCTAAAAACATATCACAACATATACATAAAAAAATATTAACAATATTAATATTAAAACTAAGATTATCATTAAATTATAAGTTTAAAAATATATCAATATAATAAAACTATCGATAATGCTACTAAAACTAGTGTAACATTGAACAACCATATATATGAAGCTTAATGGTTAGTAAAGACAGATAATTAGGAGGCATGGGGGTGTGGGCATCTAATAATGGAGTATTCTAATAAATAGATAGCCACCATAGATAAAAATGGATTATAATGTATATATTGCAATATTTATATTGTTAAATCTAAAAGACATAGATTATATAGAATTTGTTTCAATCCTATCAAATGATATGTTAATAAAAAGTTATTAGGCCACATTGTAAATAAATAAAGGATTTACATAGATTCTTTGACCAAATTGCTTTACTAAGAATGCTATGGGGATGAATATGGTATCCAAGGATGTGAATAATGTTTTGGATTTCCTTCAAACTGAGTTTCATGACATGGATGTTAATGAGTGTTTCTAGCAATTTCTATGCACACAAGAAACCCACAACTTTGAAATGGATTGAAGGGCGTGGAAAATCAGTGGTGTGCGATGTTATCATCACCAAGGAAGTTGTTAGTAAGGTTTTGAAGGTAAATTTTCTAGTTTTTTTTAAGCTAAAAAAGCTCAAGAACATAACTAGATATGCACTAGCTAGTGTAATGGGAGGCTTCAATGCTCACACATCCAATACTTTATATTATATTTATTGTAACTAATCTATATATTGGTTGCATTTTTTAATCTATATTAATCTAACAAAATTCTAACATATATTAGTCAGGGAAAATTTTAAGGATGGAAATTTATCTTAAAGTTTAGAAATCTTGGCGAATCTTACTAGACCTTAATATCCAAGATGTAAAAAAATTGACTACAATTTTATAAAAAATTCCAAATTTCTAATGATTTTATATAGTCTCTGTAAAATTTTGGCAATTTTTAGGATAAAATAATTTTATACTATAAAATTTAGCTGAATAATTTTTAGAAAAAATGGAAGTTGACGAATCTATATTTTGGAAAAAATAATGGAAAATTAGCCCACCTACAAATATTAGCCCCTAAAATTTTCCATGATATTAGTTGTAAATTCACAATAGTTTGTATTTACGATGGCAATTTAAGTACATATGGGTGTAATTTTCAGGATGGGATGTATGAATTGTCCTCACCACATTGGCCATAAATGATTCCAACCTTGAATGGGTTAGCACTGGTCTATTATCATCATCTCAAAACTACCCGACATATGAAAATTTACCATGTCTATCATCATCACTTCACAATGTCTCACAAATGACCCCTTCTATAGATTATATGCATGAATTTATGGCAAGCCATCCCTTCTACCTAGCCTATGATTGATTGAAGAAATAGGTGAATAAAGGATAATTTATAAGTAGGGGATCTTGTCAACAAAGATATGTTAATTGTCCTTAATTCGCTTGTTGTCACAATCAATCATAAGATAGGTAGAGGGGATGGCCTTCCATAAATTCATGCATATATTTTGTAGAAAGGTTCATCTATGAGATAATATGAAGTGATGATAATAAAAAGTGTAATTTTTCATCCATCGGTTCATTTTGAGATGATGAGATAGATTAGTGCTAGCCCATTCAAGGTTATAATCATTGACGAGCAATGTGGGGAGGAAAACCCATACATCCCATCATGGAGATTACGCATATATGTACTTAAATTATCATCATAATCACAAAATATTATGATTATGCATTGAAAAAGGAGTATCTAGCACCTAAATTAGGAGTGTGGTAGTGTATGGTGGAGTAGGATAGGGACACAAAGTAGTAGATGGTTGACTTATCATGGGCATAGGTTGTGTAAAGGCTTAGTTTAACATGGGAACCTAATTATAGGCTCTTGGTGTTCCTCACAAAGTTAATTGAATTATACCACAAATTTATCAAATATATGGTATTATACACCCTCCTTGTATTTGAGGTTAGTGAATAGGGGTTATCAAGCCTAGGTGGGATAGAATGTCCTTGGTGTATAGCCTAAACCTAATCATATCTCTATATGTATGAACCAAAGTGATGATCTACAAGATTATTTGTGCTAGCAAACATGGATCAACCTATGAATCTATGATGATTGTATTAGGTAATAAATCTATGAATGACCCATCACATTGATTTGTAACCAAAACCATGGAAGGATACAAATATCAAGAAAATGTCAAATATTAAAGTGAAATCAATTTAATATTTAACCTAAATCTTTGCCCTAGATTACTCAACATGGTAGGAGAGCCAAGTTTTTAAGTGAGGGTCGAAAGAAGATCAACTTGGCACCATCTCATCTCAAGAAGAGTGAATTCCCTAGTTTGAATTTGTGAATGTATGAAGAAAAACAAATTGGGCATAATTACTAGCCCTAATTGCAGAGATAAGGTTGATAGTATACACAGAAAGGAGCAAGGGATTTTGGAGGGCTATAATCGCTTTTCTTGATGACCGAATAGCTAGAAGACATTCTCTCCCTATACCAAACCTATCAAACAAGAAAGCGAAGTTCTATGCTCTTTCTACTAGCCCTCTTCTATGTGACTTAACCTCATGATTACTCAAGAAGAGTGAGAGATTAAGGAATTTGACATTGACAGACCGAAAGGCTATTTCATGAGCTCAAGAAATGCCAAGAATCTTGGCAAAGTAAGCAAAGGTAAGAGGCAATTTTACAAGATTTGATGTCTTCAAAATTGCATGCTATTGTAGTCAAGGTAAGACATCATAATGTCTTATTATTATGTATCATCTTGGAAAGATGTAAAATATTCCTCAAAAGGTTATGAGTATTATTAAATTATTCTAAGCATTTATTCTAGAAGAAACTAATATTCTCTAATTTCAAGAGGACTGAGATCCTCTCTATACATGTGCATAGAAATTCAAGAATGAGTTTCATTCTAAGCATTATTGTTGCTACAAGAGGATTGAGACATATAAATTCACCTACATATGAAAGGATCCTAAATTCATATATCAAGCCTTCGTTCTAGGCAAGTTTTGAGTGATCATAGTCTCAAGTTGAAAGGCATGTGCATGAGTCACTTTTTAAAACCCTAAGGGGTTTCCCATTATCACATTTTCAAAGGTAGATGAAAGCACTATTGAAAGAGGATACACTTGTGCATAAAAGAGATCCAAGATCTGTTGAGATTGCAACAAGATGATGGAGCTTAGTGAAAAGAGTTGCCTTCACTAAGTGGGCCCGCAAGCAAATTATGGCGCAAAGTCTATTTTTAGACATATGGATCATGTCTATGAGTTGCACGATGCTGTTTATGGATGATTGGTCAAGTTGGAAAAATAGATGGACTTCTATTTTTAGACAACAGCGGTGACACTGTCAAGTCTAACTATAGAGCAGTCAAATATTATTAGCTTATAATAATATTTAGACTATAAACTTTATCTTGTTCTCTTGGAGCACTTCAGTTTGAGCTACAGATGTGGCACATGCAGCTGTCAGAAGGAAATACATTTTCTTTGTGGGTCAGTTGAGTTGTTGCATGCATGACTTCAGTTAGAACTCAATCAGTGGAGTTTGGTGGAGTTGATTGTGGAGTTGATGGAGTTGTGTTCAGTTTGACTTGGTTAAACTAGTTGTAATTAGTCTAACTGCAAATAGACTAATGATGAGTTGTTAAACTAATTATTAACTCATAATGCAACTAAAGAATACATCAGTTAACTCAGTTGCATGTTCAGTTCAGCAGGGACAAGTGTTAGAGGATCAGATTGCTATCAGTTGTGACTATAGTTGTGCATGAGGATTTGCACAATCAATGGGATTGAGTTATGCCAATGAGAATTGGCCAATACCAAGTGATTATAGCCTCTGCTCACGTGATTCCCAGTGTGAGTGATTCTTTTGAGGTAAATACGAGTTTGGTTCAACCATTCTCATCCATTCTTGAGCAGGTATTGAGCAGTGGAGGCATGCAAGCAGTGGAATAGATTTGGAGATCAGATCTGAGCTGTATTGTGTGTAACAGGTGGAGATAGTTCTGGATACTTGTGAGAAGTATTGACTATTGTAATGTTACATGTTCTCAGTCATTAATATATAGATAGTGTGGGGTTTTCAGCTGTAAGCTTTCCCGGGTTACATACTGTGTTAATGTGTGCATGCTCTTGATGTTTTATTGTTATTGATGCTGCTATATTGATGATCAACGTAGAGGAGCTTATGTATTGTGTATTTATTCCACAATAGTACATGATCAGGATAATCTCCATTGAATATGTGTTTATTATTCAAAATTTCTACATGGTATCGAAGTTGTTGATCATCAGATCTACTATTCAGGAAGTGTTTACATTCTATTTCTTCAGGCAGAGTCTGTAATCAGGCCAGGTAGCCTCTGGATTCATCAGTCATTTGGAAGGTGAGATATCTGGTGAATTCCCATACAGTCAATCTCTGTACAAGAAATACCTTGTTCTCACAAATTCTAGATCGGAAGCGGTTGAGTTTGGAGCTGGTGGAATTCGAATTTGCAGCAGTGTTTTCTTGGTGTCAACGAGGCAATGCCTTTCAACGGATTGCGATTGGAGTATGCTCTTGAGGGAAAATCAAAATATATTGCATGGAAGGACAAGATGGAGGTAGTATTGGATGATAACGGGTTGAAGGAGTTCATAGAGATGGATGTCCCAAAGCCTACTGATGCTACTCATGCTGATGCTTGGCAAAAGAAGACCACAAAATGTCGAAGGATTCTGTTGGAGGGCATGAAGGATCACATTGTGTCCAGCCTCCATGGAAAGGCTAATCCATATTTGATGTGGAAGGCTTTAACAGATCTATTCCAAAGCAAGAGCGATCAGAGGAAGCTGGCACTCAAAGATAAACTCAGAAACATCAAATGCAAGAAGGGTGACAATATGCCCAAGTATCTCACGAAGTTCACTTAGTGTCGAGATGAGCTGGGAAATGTGGGGGTTACTGTCGATGATGAGGAATTGGTGAGCTTAGCTCTCTTTGGTCTTCTGAAGAGTTGGCATTCCTATCAGGACTCTGTCAATGGTCGGGAGAAATTGCCAGGATGGGAGAGACTATGGTTAGATCTTGTGCAGGAGGAGATCAGGCGGAGTACCAGGGACGGATCTTCATCAAAGGGAGCTGATGAAGAAAATTGCGCTTTGGCTGCCAAAGCAAAGAAAGGGAAGAGCAAGAAAGCTTCTTAGTCTGGTACAAAAGGCAAGAAGCAGGACATGTCCAAGGTGAAGTGTTTTCATTGTCGCCAGCACGGACACTATGCCACTAATTGTCCGCAGAAGAAGAAGAACAAGCAATCTGCTGGATCTGCAGCAGGAGAGGCTCTAGCCTCACAGTTTGAGCTTGATTTTTCATTGATTGCATGCTTGGTTTCAAGTGTGATGGGATCGGTGTGGTTCTTGGACAGTGGTGC
>APFE030296059.1:10007-29010 GCA_000404065.3 Pinus taeda
ATATATATTTTTCATTGAATGTTTTTACAGGTTCCGACTGGGGTTTCCATAAGATGATCCTTGAAATGATAAAGTACTTCACTCTTCTTAGATGACAAATTCTATCTTCATCTATTACAGACTTCGCACTTTAGGGGGAAATCTGTTGCACAAAAATTGTCACCTTGACATTTTGCAACCTGTGTGAGTCCATTACCACTCATACTTTCCTCCTTTGCAAGTCTTAAGCCTTGGTGTTTCATATCAAGCCTTGAAAATAAGAGAAAGCCCTCAAAAGTCTCTAAAACCTTGGTTCCGCACTTTATCTTAGCATTACCTGCGGTTCCACACCTAATGGTCATGTTCCCTGCGCACATGACCACTCTGTCTCTGTGTTATGGGTGCGGACCCCTGTAAAAGTCAAAAAGGTGCAAGTATATTCTTAAAAACTCACTTTGAGTCATTTCTAGAAGCTTCTGGAGGGAATCTTGAGGTGGCAAGTTCGCTCCTTTAAGGTTCATGCCTCCCATACCTTAAGGAGCTAACCCCTTGATGTGAAGAGCTTATCCCTTTGAAGAAGGACTCTATCCCTTCATAGGTGGTCCTGTAACCTCCTTCGTTTGCACTATAAAATGAAGCATTGGGCTGGTTACTTGGGATGTTGAAAGCTGAATATTTTTGAGGTGAAATGTTGCTAGAACTTAGTCTTCCTAATTGAGATTTTGTGAGGAAAGATTACATACCTCTTTGATCTCATTTGGAAGAGTGTGAGGCTTGTCAAAGTAAAGGAGATTCCTATTTCGGACCCTGTGAAGAGCTTGTACAACTTCAAGGCACCAAAGGTTCTCAAAAGGAAACTCTTTCAGACGATTGAAGGATGGCTGCTACAAACTAGCGTTGGACTTAGGGTAGGGTCTAAACACCTCTATAGTTTTTATTAATGAATCGTAATATGTTTAGAGAAAGGTAGATTTGCTTGTCCTGCTTGTTTCCAGATATCTTTTAATACTAGGGAGATTGGCCTTGTCCGCAAGATCGATTTATCCGGCCAACACACCCCACCTCTGCCAAATCCATAGTTTAGCATGGCGAGTGCGATCAAGATGCCTGTATTTACAGGAGTAGGGAACAAAGACCCAAATAAGTTTTGGTTTGTGGTAAGAGTAGTGTGGGAAGCACACAGGGTTACGAATGACAACATTAATAAGGCCACATTGGTAAGTGCACTACAGGATTGTGCACTGACATGGTATATCAAGCACTCGAATGATCACCCGAACGGTGGAATAGAGGAGATCCAGATAGCATTGAACAGAGAATTTAGCCGGCCGAAATCTGAGACGCAAACGATCATCGGATTTAAGGAGATCGCGATGCTTCCAGGCGAAACCCCCTGGGACATGGATCAGAGGCTGAAAAGTATGATCCGCGAGGCTAATATGAAACTGACAGATGCGTAGCACCACGCATGGTTTGTGGCATATTTAACACCACACCTGAGGACGAAACTGTTGCAACAGAAGCTCTCAACCCAGGCAGAAGCATTGGAAATGGTGATGAGTTTGCATGAAACACCGATACAATATGTAGGGTTGGGAGTCTAACAAATCCACGTGCAGCTACAGAACCTATGCTTGGAGATGTAGAGTTTGAAGCAGGATAGGGCGCCCTGACCAGAGGCACGCGAAGAAGAGTGGTGTATAAAATGTAAAGGCCAGGGTCACGATAAGGATCACTGTCCTATATTCGTGAACTATTTGGCGGGAGGAGGACCGATTCCATTGAGACCGAAGGCACAAGCAGGGCCGAGTGTGACACCCGCACTCTGGTGCAAAATTTTTGAGGTGGGAAGAAAGCACGCGACGGAAAACTATCACCTATTGCAGAAGTATACCCAGACTCCGCAGCAACTATACTATAATTTTTGTAGATCAGTGGGTCACGATTAGATGACATGTCGGAGCTACGAGCTAATGATGGATAGGACCCCAACTTATCGAATGCAGACAGAAACGCGAGGCCTCGATCCAGCTGCAACAATCGCGTGAGGGGGATTTCAAGGGCGAGATCGAGGACAAGGAGGAATGGGACCCGAACAAGGGCACGGATAGTTAATCTGATATAATTATGGAGGACTTTGGCACTACGCACGTGACTATACGAATCCGACCAGAATATGTTGTCCGTATTGCTATCAGTTTGATCATGAAGCAGTAGAGTTTCCAACATTGATCACACAAATGCGCAAGAAAGGGGTACTACAGCCTACTTCAACCCAAAATATCCAAATGATGAGGTCTGAGCCACGCGAAGAAGAGCCCAAAATGAATATGGTGATTAGAAGTGGCATGACTACAGGGGAAGATAAGGGGAAGCAACCTAAAGAAGATACCTGGTTAAGCTAGGCTACTACAAAGGAACCTGAGTTTGACTTGGAACACGCAAAGAAAACATTTATGGAAGCTAAGAAGAGCTTCGCGGAGGTCTCTACTTTAGATAGTAATGATCAACTAGAGACGAGCTTGTATCCTTCTATGCTAACTACCTTTTTAGAAACATGTATGAAATTGTTGCGTGGTAATAAGGCAGTTAAAGGACTACAAGAGCTGATTGCTAGATGCCCAGGATCAGGCGAACTACACATAGTCCGCAAATTGGGAAAGCTTGCACTGCACACTGGGAGGGAAATGAGATTGATGGTGCAGATTGGCGATTATGAAATGGATCAGGTAATCTTAGACTTGTTCGAATGTGAATATGTTACCAAAACAGACATGGGAACGCATGGGCAGGCTCGCATTATAGTGGTCTCCTATTCAATTACAGATGGTGAACCAACAAAATATCTTGTCCATGGGAAGATTGAAAGGGGTAACAGTGGATATTGAAGGTGTGAGCACGCAGACGGACTATGAGATAATAGAGATTGCGGATGATAGTAACCCTTACCTTGCATTGTCAGGGATAGGCTGGGCCATGGATATGAATGGAGTCATCAACCCGAAGAAGCAAAAAATGATTTTCGAGAAAAAGTCCTTACGTGTAGTAGTTCCATTAGATCCTGCCGAAGTAACACGCTACACTAAGCCTGTGTGTGAGGATGACAGTGACGATGAGTTGGATTGCATTTACCAGTTAACGACGCAAGACCAGGATTAGGTGAATCCGACTGAAGATGGGAGAATATCATGGGAGCATGACAGTTCCTGTACTTCAGATTCAGATGAAGAAATAGAACGTTGACAGAACCGGTTGCATGAAGTAACCACGCTGAATTGTAACCTGATGATTCGATCACTACGACACGTGACAACCAAAGCAAGGGAAATGCTCATAGATGAAGGGGTAACAATATTGGATGAATCCTTAAACAAATTTGAAGGTACCATACTAGAACAGTCTGTGTCGGCGCACGACAGTATTACAAGCGCAGGACCTAATAGGATGTAGCGACGAATCGCACTACCAAGTGTGAAGGGGGGAGCGTTTGCAAAGGTATGCGAAGTCTCGAATAAGGGTCAGTGGATACAATGTAAAAAAGTGGATCTGCACATCCCACGGGTCAGATGGGCGTAAACGGAGCTATGCAAAAATGTGGCCACGAAGTCGAGGCTGCAGAAGGGTACAAGAATTGAGGTCCCTGAAGCACCTCTACAGAAGGCCATGGATGTAGTAGTATCGAAGAAGAGAGCAGTGCATGAAGTTTGGACTGAAGGCTCATACAACCATGGGAAGAGGAGTATGAAGGGATTCAGGAAGCCATTCGGCAAGGGAATGCACAATTTCGCGAATTGGAAAAAAACAGGGTACTACTCAGAATGGAGAATATGATGATGGATGTGGAGATTAAACAGCTGGAAAAAGAACTAAAGGAGGACTTTCTGAATGAAAAACCTGGAAAGTTGCAGATGGATATGTGCAACCCTAAGGATGAATTGGAGCAACATGACTGCAAGGTAATTGGTCGAATACCATGGTTAAGGCCGCACCTCACCCTCAAGGGAAATCAGGAGAGCGTGCCACATCCAACAACATGCATAGCGGTGACAATAGAAACCCTGTCGCAATATATTTGCCAGGACGTGCTAGCACTACACCAAGGGGGCGCAAACACTTGACTATCTCTAGGAAGCATAGTCTTAGCGCTCTAGGCAATTGAAAGAAGGCACAGGACTATAATCAAGGCTGCAGGAAAGCTGTGCAGAAAGGAGGTTCCGTGTAGGGCCCGTTGGTCACAATGGATCGCGGTCGCGCATAAGGAGTTGCGCTGCTACGTGGATAGGCTGGGAGGTGACCGTTTTTGTCACTATTCATGACAATAGGGCTAATTTAAGGCAGAAAGAAGCGAGCGGTGGGCCATTAAGACAGGAATTACGAGCTTTATTCGGGGTGATATTCCGCCAAAAAGGTACAGATGACTCAAAAATGAAGGGAAGCTAGCCCAGATGCAACACACATATGCGAAAAGGCAAGAGGGTGCCTCTAACAATGATGCATCAGAGAGTCACACACAACTGATACAGCAGACAACGAAGGAATGTGTGGCAGACATTCGTGAAGTGCAGAGGTTGCTAGATAGACTTCGAGCAAAGATCACCACACCAGCCAAGTGACTCGGGATGAGTCATGATGTTTGTTATGGGGGCCTGTTGGGTAGCAAATCCCCTGCGTAACGGTTTTGGGGCTTAAATCCCACAACTTTGGGTATTGGTATTGTAAAGGCTCTGCAAAGTGCGCGGAGTGTGAGTTGTAATGAGTCAAGTCAAAGGGTAGTCCGCCCAATAATAATGTAAGATAATAGAAAGTGAGTCGGCCTGCCCATGGTCCACGAACCATGGGAAAGTATAAATAGAGCAAGGCTTTAGGTGTAGAAGTCAATTTTTTGGAGTAGTTTCAGAGGAGATCTGAAGTGTTATGGGTTGTTAACGACGATAATTGCTCTGAGTCTGTAAGTCTGAGTCGGGAGTCGTTGTAGTAGAAGAGGCTCTGCAGCTGTGTGCACAGAGGCCTAGTAGAGTCCGCAACTACGTGCGCAGACCCCTGCAGCTGTGTGTGCAGGGCAGGGAGTGGATTTTAACTAGACAAAGGCACTAATAAAGATAAGTTGGTTCTGAAATATCACGTATCTGTTCTGTATTCTATTTTATGCATCTGTTTATGGTTTATGATTGCGCGCATGTCTGTTTATGTTAATTGGTAACTGAAAGTATTGTTCCGTCGTAAGTTAATTCAAGATCTATAATAATATTAAGCACAGAAAAGATAAAGAACATTCATGCTCGTCCTTCAAGTCGTGCGAAGGTAGTTGCTCTGATAGACGACTACACAGAAGTAGCGCAACATGTAGGATCGGTTCGTGCACCTCCCAGACCACATCTAGACATCCCTAGGGTGCGGAAACCTGGTTCCAACACCCTCCCATACTACCTCGAGTGAGATCTCAGCCCATGCTCCACGGACTGTTGCTGAAAGGGCTGGTTGTTTCAGGATTTGTTCGGCTAAACATTTCTAAACCTGGGTCAGGCCCCAATAAGCCAACACTAGTGCCAAAGAGAATGACATCTATTAAGTTTAAAAACGCCGGAACACGCCTCTAGCCTAGACCACTAAATGTGAGCTTTAAGTTTCAATGCTTCCTTAGGTTAATTCAATAAATTTTAATGGTTGATATTGAATTAAGTTTCAATTACAAGGCCCTACTGCTTTCATCTGACAAAACTCCTACATGCAGCTATATGAGAAAACAGATCTTTGTCTTCGATGAAAGTTAACACTAATTGAGAGATAGGGAACACAAAATCAATGCAACAATCAAATATTGAAATCTTTCTCTAATAAATGTCCTAAATGCACTTAGTCTTCCTTTAACAACAAAATAAGTTTCATTTCATTTCCATGCCTATGATGATGCAATTCTAGCTTCTCAATAACGCTACTAATGCAATATTTTCGCTTAAGTAAACTAGAATGATGTTCTTCTTTTCATAAAATGCAAAATGAATCTTTCACATAAAGCACTTTAATGGAAATTTTCACAATTCTAAACAAACAAGCATCGATCAAATCCAAAGCATGATAAATGAAACTAAAAGAAACTTCTTCACTGAATCGAATAAACCAAACGCATAAATGCTTCAATCAACAAACCAAGCAATGTAATTTATGCTCGGAACGAGAAAAGAGACACTCAAACTAAGAGAAGCGAGACTCTTTCACTCATTCAATTGAAAATGAAGCAATGAAGATGCCGCGACTGAAAGATGGATTAAATGAAGTAGCAAATCAGAAACTTGACACAATGAGTAAACAAACAAATGAACGGTAATTGACCTGGATGCCCTAGGGTCATAGAAACCATCCAAAAAACTCAAAAAATCAAGCAATGAAACTTCAAGCCAATCAATCAATCAAGACAAGCAAACAAAGCATCCTAGTCACTTCTCGGCGGAAGAAGAGGGTCTGAGGGTCAAGACACACTGGCACTAGAATGGGAGAAATTCTGATTTTTTCTTAACTTAAAGACTAGAGTGACTTCCTAACTAACAAATAGCTCTAATCGGCACGACTGACCAGACCAAAACTAGGGCTCATGGGTCTGATTGATGCAACTGGCCAGGCTACAAGTAGTGTTGATCAAGGGATTCAAAGAAAAAATAAAAAAGGACTTCACACATGACAAGGCTTAACACATAAAATAGGCTAAGAGGCAGAAGTTATGAGGGCAAGATACACTAGTTATGATCTAGGGGAAACCACGATCTTCACCTATAGGAATCCGTGACTGCCTAACTGGAAACAAGCGCCACAAGGGGGTCGACACGACTGACACGACCGTCAGAAAAAATAAACACGCTAACCGAGGATTTCAAGAAAAAAATAAAAATTTTCAAAGGCCAAAACCAGACTTGCCACTGTAGATTTTAGACTTAAAGCAGTAAACTAGGCAAAGAAAAGAAAATTAAAGGGAAATGGTGATACTAGAAAAGTTCACACAAAACCATGAAATGACAATCAATCAAACAAAAGGATTGGTTCCCCAGTGGAGTCACCAATTTGTGATGCAGATAAATTCTAAGTATGAACACAAACAATTCCTCTAGCCCAAGAGAGTGGGTCTAGCCACAAACAAACAATCTATGAAAAATCTCCTTAAGCTAGAATCAAATAAGAGGGCCTACCTCTTAGTACGCTATTTCGCTTGGTGATGATCCTGCTTCCTTACTCCATCTATCTTTCATTTCCTTCATTCGAATACCTGAAACAAGCAAACAACAGCAAACAACAAATGTAATAACATACAAATTGCATTCACCCTACTTAATAGGTCAAGGAACATTAAGCCATAAAGATGTAAGATAACACTTCATGTAGGAAATCAATAAATAGTTGTATTCATATAAGTTCATAAAGAGATTACAACCGATTCCTTGACATTGTTGGTCTCCTCCGACATATCCAGGTTCCCACACTTCTGCTAGCATCTCATGGATAGCCCCAACAATGGAAGTTTTAAGGTTTCTTCCCTTTAATCTTCAAGCCAAACCAAACACACAATGCTCCCTCAAACATAAACTAGAGAGATACAAGTTATAGATGTCTTTCTCATTCTTCACAACTCACTCCAAACCAAAAACTAGTTTTGGTTGGGAAAAATAGAGGTTTATATAGCTTGGATGGAGGGGAGATGGTTCCTCTTATCATGGGACAAGGCCTTATCTCTTGGGTTTGTTCCATCCCAATAGGGGAAAGGAGCCCAAATTGACTTCCTCGACTCCATCCAGCCCAACTATTTACCAGACTTCCGTTACAAAGCTTCTAGACCTGGAAGCTTCGACTCCATATTTAAAAAACTTGCCAAAAGAGGATTGGCGTGACTGAAAAAGGAATTAGTCCATCCGATCGGCGCTAGGACTAGTTTAATCTCTACACATCCGTGCGAGGAGGACATAGGTCAATAGTGACGATCTTGTAAACTGGGGTAAAAGGAAGATTTTTGGGAAATTATGCAAAAGGGAATTGATCTGCGCATGAAGAGGGACATAATGGGAGTTTCTTCATGATGGGGAAGCATGTAGGGTTCACTGTAGAGGTCCTCTAGGATCAAGGAACGGGGAGTACAGGGACAGTGACAAAATGTTGTGTAACAATGAATAAAAGAGATATTGTATAAAAATATTATAATAATAACTTAATGCATACGTGAAATATTGTAGAAAAATAACACAAGAGGAACTCAAATATTTATCAAAATGGGTAATATACCATGAGATTGTATACTTTTTATGCGTATCTTTCACCGAGAGTCATGAATCTGTTACATTTCAAATACCATGGATAAATACCATGGTTTACAAAATCCATGAGTGAATACCATGGGTGAGTATCATAATTACGACGGTAAAATTGAAATCATTATGCAATTAGATTCTCACTTTAATATTAAAATTTATTTTGTTTATCATGTGATATCCATGGTTTTAACAATTATTGATAGAAAAATAGTTATTAACTACGGTATTAATTTTCCACCTGGATCAATCATCCCCCCTTAAGAAGCAATGCTCCCCATTATGTAAAGTTCCCTCCAGGGAAGCCTTTGTTGAATACGAGCCTAAATGTGGGTTTGTGGAAGACCAAAAACCAAGTGTTTTTGAAGACAAAATTTTTGCATGGTTGAACCATAACCATGGGTTTCTGGATGACCCTTAACCATGATGAATGAAGATCCGAGGATAGAGATATCCTGTAATGCTTGTGGGTCAATTGTGATGGCGACAGTGTGCAACCTAACAAATAGACTTCAATGGCAAGGGTTTTGTGTGGTTTACCCATAACCATGATGAACGAAGACCTGGTGATAGAGATACCCTGTAATGCTTGTGGTCCAACTGTGATGTTGACATTGTGCGGCCTAGCAAATGAACTTGATAGGATCCCCTGCTCTGTCATTTTTCTTTTCATCTGCCATGTGAGGTTGCCGGGGTTAGTGAGGATAGTCTTGCAAAGGTCGTAATAGTTTGAGCTTGAGATCCTTTTACCCTGACCTTGTTGGGAACATGTGAAAAAAAATAGACAAGAAAAACCCCACTTTTATACCACTGATATAAATCGTTGGAGGAATGAGACTTAAATATTGACACAAGAATAAAAGAATCAAACTTCCCAGCAAGCCATCAATCCCAATACTACTCTAGCCCAGGTGCACCCAAGTGTAGAGTTGTCATGAGATATAATGCATTAACGTCATTTTAATCCAAGTTATTTAATAAAAGAAACTTCATGAGTGACAAATGAATATGTCACAATTCTTAAGAGAAATATTGCAGAACAATAGTATAATAAGAACATTGAATATGGCATGATGCATAAAAGAGATATTTTATAAAAACATTATAATAAGAACTCAACGAGTAAGAGAAATATTGCACAAAAATAACACAAGAGTAACTCAAATATTTATTGAAATGTGTAATATACCATGAGACTACATTATGAGATAAAATGATGATTTACTCCACAGTGAAGTTCCATATTTATACTTTTCGACTCAGAGTCATGTCTCTTGTTGCATTTC
Source organism: Pinus taeda (assembly GCA_000404065.3). NCBI lineage: Eukaryota > Viridiplantae > Streptophyta > Pinopsida > Pinales > Pinaceae > Pinus > Pinus taeda. The sequence continues at coordinate 19,561 of APFE030296059.1, forward strand.
AAATACTATGGGTAAATAACATGGCTTACAAAATCCATGGGTGAATACCATGGGCAAGTATCATAATTAAGATAGTAAAATATTTCAAATACCATGGGTAAATAACATGGTTTACAAAATCCATGGGTGAATATCATGGGTAAGTATCATAATTACGATAGTAAAATTGAAATCATTGTGCGATTAGATTCTCACTTTAATATTATGGTTTCTTTTGTTTATTATCATGCATTATCCATGGTTTTAACAACCATTAATAGAAAAATAGCTACGGTAATTATTTTCCACCTAGATCATACATATGGGAAGCTTCCTTGCAAGGTTCTTAATAGGATCAAGACGTTTATACCTCAAGCCTTGTGTTGACATCTTCCTGATGTGACTAGATGTACAAACACTCATCTACATAGTCCATCTCCATGAACCATACAGTTAGATCAAGGGACCTAATGGACTTGGGTGGAACAACTCATCCACAATGTTCTAAGCAAGTGAAAGCTACCTAGCTTTCCAATGACTTTTCGAACATGTTTAGCACTCATAATACATGTAGAGGTTGGTATTTTGGAACAGAGGATAGGCTTGATTTAGTCCAATTATATATGGTTTGTAGCTTTATATATGAGTATGTGGTGCCCATGTTTAGGTGCCTTATAATGTTATTGGAGTCACTGACAATAATTATCATGTGAATTTGAGGATTTCCTAGTCGGATTAATATCTTGTAACAGTGCATACAATTTCGTTTTATTGTTTGATACAGTTTCCAGGCTCTAGGGGTATGTTAATTCAATTTTTCCTTTGTGGTTGAATAATGTCCCATCTTCGACACCTTCTACCCCTTGAGTGTGTGAAGAATTACCTTTAAACAAATATTTTGATTATCATCTTAAGTGGGCCTAATGATTAAGAAATGTGTTTCCTCCCAAAAGGTCACAAGTTGAAATCCAAAGGGGGTAGACTTTGTACACCTTTGTATACTTTTGGTAGACAAATCATTGCACGAAAGCACGTCTCTTGTCCCATAAACAAGCCTAGACCTTGTACAATACTTTGGTGTTTGGCAAGTCCCTTGTACCATAAATAAGGGGCTTCTTGTGCACTAGGACAAGGGAGCTTCATACACCATGTTGTTCTCTAATGAGATCTTTATCCCATAAACAAAGAGATCTCATACAATAATCTAGTATATGACTTAATCATGACCTTAAAATTAAAGTATTATCATTATTATAAGTTAATACTCAACCAATTTTGCAAAAAACTCATAAATTTTAATATTTTTACGAATTAATAAATGATAAAGTTTCAAAATCAACCTTTCTGTTTTAAATTATAAAATAAAATAAAATAAAAAGAATTTGAACCTTATTTGTGGGAGAGCTCTATAGTTACAAAGGGATGGAAAGTTGATTCCATATTCGGTGGCGAGTAAAGGGATCAGTAAATAAAAAGAAAGTGAAGGGATCAGTAAATAAAAAGAAAGTGTGTTGCGGTCAAGGGATCAGTAAATAAGTTAATTTTATGAATATTTTTATTTTTTAAATTCTTTTTCACATGGGGTCTCTATCTTGTCCTCCTAGTTTTTTTTGTTTTGAAATCTATGTAGGTATTGGCATCCTTTTTATTGTTGACCCCCATTTATTTATTGATTATTTTTTTTGATATAATATATTATAATAATAATATATGTGGTGTGTGTGTGTAACATTGTTCTGTATTTATTTATTTATTTATGATACATAATTTATGTTGACTTGTGTATATTTTTATTTTATTTTGTTTGTCCATTAATTATTTTTAATTTAATTATTTTATTCCATGTTATTTATTTATCAAGTGACCTTGTCATGATTAGCGGTCTTAACTAGGTTTTATAATTTTTGACACCCTCCTTTAAAGTTGACTTTGAATTATTTATTATTTATTTTAAAAACTAGATGTTTATATAAAACAGTTATATATAATAGTAATTAATAAACTAATATCACAGTTTAAAATATTATTTTCAAAAAACTATTGTTTAAATAGCCGTACAATATTTTAATAAATTAATAAATTAATATCATTATTTAAATATTATTTTTCAAGAACTAGTAATATTTGGTTTTAATATCCCGGATGCGGGTGATGGATCTTCCCAACAGGACGAGGCACATGCTCAGCATGCGTCGCCTCGTGCCTGTGACAGGTGGTAACTACAGGCGCCGTCAAAGACTTAATCGCGACCGCGGGAGCTCCAGGCATTCAATGCCGAGCAGAGGGACGGGTAGAATGTACAGGGTGAATTCAATGCAGGTTCAAACCGCAACCATGCATCGACCTTTTGATAGCAGGATGCCAGACGGCCACGACATTCCTGGTCTGAGCCATTTCTGCAGCAGAGGTTGGGGAAACTGGATAGAAGGAACTCTTGGCGATCAGGCCAAGTCTCGCCTGTGGTGGAACGCGGAAATTACAGGGGTTGATGGCCTTCAGGGTGGAGACATTGCCCGCGAATCCATAACCTTCCCGTTGTTCCACATTTGGAGGCACAATCGCTCTCGAACTCGCTTGCAGAGCTCAGCGGGGTCGTCTTCCTGTGAGCGGCAGTCTTGGAACAGGGAGGCACAATGGCACGAACAAGGGAGAGGCAGCCGAGTAGGAGGGGTCGTGGAAGAGGAGCTTCTTCCCGACGCCCAGCAGGGGAGGGTTTTCAACATTGCTGCTGCTGCAATTGCCACAGGAGAGCGACAGCAACTCCATTGCATGCTCAGCAGCTCGTGGAGGTCGGCAGCGCGGGGGAGGGAGAGGCAGGGCTTCCTGCGTTCGGTTCCATTGTCTTCTCCTTGGGCAGATCCTCTGGGAACCCGGGCATCAACGCCCATATCACAATCATGTTTACACAATCGACCGACGAAGGGGAAGGCGTGGTGGCGCCACCACCTGTGCCACCAGGTGGAGAGGAAGGGGAGGCGTCAGAGGCGCAATCAGGGCAGGAAGCAGGAGTCAAGGGGAAGGCGCCCATGGAAATTTACATGCCCTCTCTGGGGCTTGCACCTCTGCGCTTCTCTGAAGAATCATGGAGGGCGAGATGGGAAGGAGTGGAAGAAGGACAGGGATGGGCGCGCATTGTGGAAGAAAAGTGCCCCTGTGAGGAGGCTGAGGAGCATCTCGCAGGCCTTCAACCGCCATCTGCCAACATCCAGGAATGAAGCTATGCCGGGTAATCCTATTTTGCAAGTTGATTATGCAGAATTTCTGTCTGGTTGCCACATCTTACAGTCAAGATCGGTCAGTCGCCCCTGCGTGGGCATTCATGAGTTTAGTTAGCGTCATGCTGCACCTCGGTGCTTTTGTTTTTTGTTGGTCAAGCAAAACAATGTCAATTTTGGACAAGGTTATGGTTAACCAGCTGAAGCTGCCCCTGCGTGGGAGCCTCAGAAAGTTGGTTTTTTGTAGACTCAGTACCCGTTCGGGGCTTCTCCATGCTCAGCATGCGTATCAGTTGTAAAATTCCACTGTAATATAATACAAATAGCTAGATAGTCTTTTACCGAGAAAAAAAAAATATTTGGTTTTAATAAATTAATTTAAGTATTATTTATTGAATTGAGGCTTCTGTGATCCATATCAGGTTTACGAGAGATTTTTCAGCGTAAATCACAAGATCTATCATTTGTCGACGTGTTCGAACCAACTAGTGTGGTTCATGGTCAGGACAAGTTGAAGAATCAGATCCAACTTTGCATGTTAAATAGCTTGAGCAAAGCCTCCAACGGCTAAATAGACCAATGGATAAATTTGACTAGAGACCAGGGTCAAAAACCAATTATTAATAATTAAAAGGAAGTTAATTAAAATAAGGGACTTTACCTCTAAATAAATAAATTATATGTATAAAATAATTTAATATAATTGGATGTTAATTTAATAGTTAGTTAAAGGATATTAAATATCAATACATAGAAAATATAAATATTATAATAAAGCCTAATTAACTAATAATTACAAGGTTTTTTGGCCTGGGAGGGTAGCTGTCGAGAGAAGGTGTGCCTATAGTGTCCGCCAACCAGGTAGGGATGATGGAGGTCCCCGGCCTATCGGCCGAAGAGCAGGTAATTTCGTCCAATGCATGTCCCATTCCGCGTCTTCAGACGCATGTTTTCGGACACCTTCCATAGCCGACATTTGTCTTTAGAACTGCCTGCATGCTTTCGATCCAGTCTATGCTTCTGTTGATGAGCTTTTATTTTCGGGTTAGTCTTACCTTCTGCGGATGGGGTTCTATCTGAACTCTTCGTATCCCGTTGCATACTGTTTCCCAGTGGTATCCTAGCTTTCTATCTAAAGGAACTCTTATCCCAGTAAACGAGCTTTTTTCTAGAGTTTCACCCTTCATCTCCTCCCTGTGTACTCCTTACACAGTGGTTTTTCTTTTCCAGAATTCGAACTCCTTCTGTTGTTCTCCTCTTTTGCCCATTGGAGCTTTGTTTTGGCTGGCCTGGCATTGTTGGATAAGGATTTTTTTCTCTGTCCACCACCTGCACCCTGCACTCGGCATGTCTGCGGCTCCAGGTTGGTATTTTCCGTCCTCTTATTTTTCCTTATTTTTCAAAAAGGTTTTTGTTTACATGGAAAGCAGAATGCAGAGCATAGGTTTTGAGTAAAATTTCTTCCTGTTTTCAGTTTTGATAAGGATTTAATGGATGTGAAAAAAAGGAAGGCAGAGAATGGTTTATAATGGTTTCTAATTTCTTCTTTGGTTTCTGATGTTGTATTATAAGTCCTCATGTCCGATAAAACATCCTCAAACTGGTCATGACTGGTAGGCTTAAAGCTAAATGAATATGTCGTCATTTCCAAGCCTTACTCAAACCTTCATTTTAAATTGGGGCCCTGGTGGTGTCTTTGCGAGATATTTTGTTGTTGTTTAGTTTGCCCAGAGGATCCTTCGTAAGTGAATTGTGATGCCTTGGAAATTCAGCTCATCCTTAAATCTTGTAAAGGATTTTTTAGGGAATTCTTTCTGTATTTCTCTTTTTGAAGCCAGGAATTAGCGGATCCTAGATCTTTGGTTTTTCCGGCTCAGAAAAATTTTCCGGGGTTTCGGAAGATGGTTTGAGGTACAAGCTTTAATTCCAGGAATCGATATTTATCTAATTTTGCTTAGAATATTAATTCCAGTATGGGGCAAGAGTTATTTCCGGATTAAAGGAAGCCGTCACTTTTTAAAATTCTCCCCTTCCCTGTCAACCTTTAGCTCATGCTATCGTCATCTTTCCTTAAAAGTGGTGGACATGTAGACTCATTTTTAAAATATATCCTTTTGGATTTAATGCCGGTTGTTTTCCGAGTCCTCCTCTGTCAGTATCTCTGTCAGTAATTCTAAACCTCCACGCCTTGAATCTATCTTCTCCGGGTATTTTATTTAGTTCTTGACTGACCGTATGGTCCGACAAATATCCTTGGAGATCTTATAGTACTTCTAATTACAGTTTAAGTGGCTCTTCGGGAATGGAGTTCCCATCCAACTCATTAGCCATGGAAGCCATGGTCCACGTGGCCATTCAGGCGGAGTCTATTCGAGACAATGCCAAGCTGTCTAATGAGTGGTGCTCCACGCTGGAGGATATGTTTATTCACCCATCGGTCCCACAAGATGCGAGAGGTCTTCGAGATGGCAACCTAAATTTCAAATCAAAGGGAAAGGCTCTCTCTGCTTCTTTGAATTGTTCATTGAAAAATACAAAACCTGTTAAACTAGCTCCTCCTCCTGCAGCTATTAAGATAGGAAGTGTGTTCTTGTCTGAGCGCATTGAAAGTCTATAGGATTTTGCGATAGTTGGACATTGGCACTTCCCAGAAATGGATGACTCCAAGATGAGAGTTTGGCTTGAAAAGCACTGGAAGCCCGTGATAGGATATGTTCCTTTCGTTGCTACACTGATTAAGGAGTGGTATTGTTTCCATTTTCTTAGCTCTTCTGATCTGGAATCCATTCTTAACCAGCAATGGGTCTCAGGGAGAAGCTTCCTGGCTTTACACAGGTGGTATATGGGATACAATCCACTAAAAAATACACCCTCCAACAACTTAATATGGGTAAAGCTGCCAGGTCTTCCTCTGGAATTATGGTCAAAAGAAACTCTAGCGGAGATAGGAAATGTTATTGGAAGGTGTGTGTATATTGATCAAAGATGTTTAGGTGAGAGAGATAAGCGTGTCGCTTGGATTCTTATAGACAAGTCTTTCAGAGGTGGATTCCCAGACCATATTGAAATTTCCTGGAGGGACTTTAAAATCCGTCAGAGGCTGGATTTCTCAGGAGTCCCCTTTAGATGCTCAACCTATCACCAGACTGGAAATTTAATAAAGAATTGCCCGAGAGTTCTTTCAAAAGGTCGAAAGCAGCAGGGCTCTTATCATTTTGGGAAAAAATATTACAAGAGAAAATCTCCTTTCCCAGAATCGAAGAACTTTTCAACTGAAAAAAGCCTGTCTCCTCTATGCAAAATGACCAAAGAAGGATCTATCTCGAAGGTTATCATCTCTCCCCTACTCATCCCAAAATTTCGCCCCCCTTGGATGCCATTTCTCCTTCTATGCCACCGTTGGAGCCGGCCTCTAACTTTGAAGTTCCTCTTCCCCCCCTGATCCTCACCCATTCGTCTCCCCAAACAAGGATATCCTTGTTGTTACATCCTCATCCCCGACTCCAAAAAAGAAATTCTCTCTAGGAGGTAAAGGGAAGGAACCAATGATCCCGGCTACTCCTGTAAACTCCCTGTCATCTTCTTTGATAAATTCTATAGGATATGATTTAGACTATATTTTACATAAAAATCTGATGGACCTTAGACCGCTAACTATCCACAAGCCTGGTAATCCCTCATCTCCTCGTATAAGCCTAGAATCTGCTTTCAATATTACAATGAGAAGGAAGAATAATAGGGGCAGCAGACACTTCAGGGGAAGGGGCAATGGAGCTGGCAGGGGTTTTCGGAACTTGTCCCTCATAGATGTCCCGGTTATTGATATGACAGGTGAAAGGCCCCTTAGAGCAAGCATGGCCAGAAAGTCTCCAAAATGAATTTTGCTCTATCTATGAATATAAGAGGTCTGGGGGCAGACCAAATTTTTTTGGCTTTAAAGGATCTTTTCCGATCAGTAAATCCCAAAATCATTTTGATTCAAGAGACCATTGTTATCGGGAAAACTAGTGTCTATGCAGAGCTTCTAGTCCCACTAAGGCTGGTAGCTATCTTAGAAACAAACAAAATAAAACTACTTCCATTTTCCTTTATGAGAAATAGATAAGAGGGGAATAAAGGAGACCAACCTCTGTCTTGCGCTTGGTTCCTTGCTTGATTCCTCTCCCTTTTGATAGATATTTGCCACTCGCTTCCTCGTCTACCCAGCTTCAAAGAGCACCTGTAGAATCAAAGCAGCATAACACTATCCAAGAACATAGATCTATTATCATAAACAACATAGGATCAGATATATATTGACCACACAAATGCATATATCATCAATCATACAAGAATGTGGAGGAAAACGTGAATAGCTTTATTGATAATCAAGAAACAGCAAAGAGGATTACAACCAATTGTTCTGACCCAGCATCATCCTCTCAAAAAGAAAGCCCTTATTCACCTCATGAAAAGCTTAGATCACCCAACACTATGATGTTGCGCCAAGAAACCAGCAGCACTTCCTTACAAGATACAAAATTCCAGCCTCTAGGATCTCTGGGATGAGGGATCCATATATAGATGTTTGCAAGGGGGGTGAGTCAGCTTTTGAGTTTTTATTAGTGTCCTCTCTTTGATAGTTCTTGATTCCACTTGGAGATTGATGATCTCTTACTCATCCCTGGGTGAATGCAAAGACGCAAGTGTCACAGGAGAAGTTTCTGGAAGATTCCATGCTCCTCCACCTTGCAGTTTGACCCTGCCATTTGTCCACTCTCTCCCATCGCACCCCATAGAAGGGATTTCCAAGATGCATCGCACCTCCTGTGTGTATTTAGGTCGGATGCAACAAACTTTGACCATGGAGCAGGTGAGATGGTCCAGTTTTGACCAGTTTTGAGCAGTTTTTCATGGAGAACTTTTGGGAGAAGATGTAATCAATTGACCTTATTCTTTTAGAGGTTGGAATAAAACTTTTAGGGACTTAAGAGCCCTTGGTTTATGGACATTTATGATTGGGGTTGCAGTGCCAAAAAATGTCTATAACAGTTGCCCCCTAAAGCATGAGGTTGTTAATTTGTTGATGTCGGGTGAAATGCTTTATCACGAGGATCTGAAGTTCTTTCAAGCTGGAAGGTGACCTGTAATAAGATACAATACAATACATTATCTTCATAATATTTTCATGATCTAGCTGAGGCGGGCATTCCCATGCTCAGCTTTATAAATTCATTTTTCATGTAAATAAGACAGACAATCGTCTGAGTGTAGACTGATGATTCTGATAGAGCCATCATCCCTTAGGTTGGATGATTATCTGTGCAGTAATGATGTACATTTGATGTCTTTATTTTCCTGAATATATATCGCATCCCGTATGGATGAAACTAGATCTGGTGTCTTCAATCACGTTCGATCTTCACTCAAAGTACAAGTCGACCCATGTGAGAGATGTTCTGAAGTCGAACATGGAAAGACATCACCTGATTACCAGCCAATGATGTAAGCTGTTAACAGGTGCGAGAGGAATCACCGATAATGATGATGATCCTCAAGGTACTACAGTACAATTCACGTGGTGTGAATAAGGGACTTGGCGTCGAACACCACGCAAAATCTTTCGGTTGAAGGCCATTGATGTAAACCTGTCGCCGGAAGTGAGAAACTTGCCATTGAGGTATGCAAGCTTCAAAGTATTGAAAGGGTTGTTCTGAGACCGACTTCTTGGATAATGAGCAAATGTCGACAAGAAGTGATCCGTCATAGGAGGGCCTTAGTGAATCCCACATCAATGACACAGAATGGAGCAAATGATTTAATGGGGGTGAAAATGATCTGGTGATATAAGGTTTAGGATGGCGGTTGGTGAGCTCCAGTATTGTAGCAATGATGCTACAACTCTTGAGGCTTCATGTCTCTCATTTTATCAACCCAGTTGTTCGTACAAACTTGGAAGCGACGGTGCTATATACACAAGTACTAGCTCTTGTCGCAGCTGTCACTTGGTCAGCTAGCACAAGTCCTCTAGGGCTCAAGCCAACTTCTATAGGCTCACAGAAGAAGATTTATCAACGATGGACGAAAGCTAGCTCAAAGGAGGCTAAGCTAATTGACGAAAATGAACTAAAAGTAAATCAAAGCATGTAACCCTAGGAAACCCTAATTTGACTAGTCTAATCTCCATAAAGCAATGAGGATGAGTAATACTTCTACCAATGCTGCTACTACATCTAACAAGTGGAAATGCATGGATCTAAACTACTGACATTATAAA